>JBBPSB010000479.1:0-17489 GCA_038093375.1 Xerocomus brunneocitrinus
ATCTCAACTTCCATTACTTAGCTGTGCTTAACGAGCCGCTGTCATCATTTCAAGGAAACGATTTGGTTCCGCATTCCCGCTCTTGATTTCACCGGATACGGTCTAACATCACCGCCTAGTCCCACCAGCTAGTTCTATAAAGAAGATATGGCTAATATTGCTGTCCTGCCATGAGGCACCGCGAGGCAGGTCAACTTTAAAAGCATTCTGCCCGCTACAGGTATGTAAGCCCATCGCCACGGTACCTTTCTCCACCTCTAAATAACGATGACTAGACCACCCCTTTTGGAAGTGTCGGGGACATCTGCCCTGACTGTGGGCTTTCAACCTTGCTTCTAGTTTACCCATTGACCCGCCCAGCAGGGTTGCGAACAAGCTCCCACTATCTTAACCCACGATTCCGAATTTGTGGAGCAAGTACAAGAAACTGAGGGAGCACCGGACGTGTCTTCCCCTGAAACCCATACAGGCAGCGTTGAAGAAACAGTTATTACAAGTAAAATGCTTTCTTTACATAGTTCAACAAGATCACCTAATGACAAATAGATGTTTGCGTTGCCCTTGGCCTTGGGCGACTCCCCGCCGGGTTTTACACTGTGGTGCAGCCCGTCTGATTTGTCTGCCACCATTTGTTTCGAGGTTTATGCGTCCTTTGGATTCCAACCCGTCTTGGGCGATGGAGAGCAGCTCCGGAGGTTAACGGTCACAGTCCAGCAACTACTGGACCACAGCGCAAAAATCTCGTGAGTAGGAATGAGTTTTACAAGTATCAGCGCTCACGAAAGGGCAGCATTCACTTTCGCCTCGGAAGACAAAGGTGCTGTATCCCCGTGTTTGTCGCTCTTGGGGACTGTCGGACAGTGGAGACGTGAAAGTGGTAACTTATTGACGTCGAGGGTTCCCGAACCAGCTGGAGGATGTACGGTTACGGCGCGCTCGCGCGTTACCGAAAGCACAAGGAAAACGGGGATCTCGAGCATGCTATTGGGCAGTTTGAGCGCGCACCGAACATATGCTCCCTGGACCATATCGTGCAGCCGTCCAGTCAAACATGGCGATGGCAAAATTCATTCATTGTCAGGTTGAGGACACTGATGACATTGCCCTCACGTTATATTCCAACGTACTTTCCGCTCGCCCTGCTGGCCACCCTGACCGACCTTGCACGTTGGTCCAGCTAGCCATCGTGCATTTACAAAAAGCCAAAATACGACAATCTGGAGTCGACGCCATATTGCTCTTCGATTTCGTGCATCACGGCAATGGATTCCATGTGCACGTATCCTACAGCACCACACTCTCCTTCACGCATATTCAGCTGCCATCAGTCTCTTACCTCAGATCGCATGGATAGCTTGTCGCTAACACAACGATATCAGGAACTCATCCAAGGCGCCGATGTGGCACAGGCGGCTGCGGCAGCAGCTCTCAGCTCACGACACCCGGAAATCGCTGTGGAGTGGCTCGAACAAGGACATTCGATCGTCTGGGGAGAACTCTACCAACTTCGCAGCTCCTATGAGGAGCTGTCGGCTGTCCACCCAGACCATGCTCGTAGACTTCGACAATTGTCGGTCGCACTAGAACATGCTGCTACCGCTCGCGAAAAAGCCTCGTTCTTGAGGAGATCTCAACTGCGAAGTGCCTTGCGACAAAATCTTTTATTTGACGCCCGGTTCTCGGAACCTGGGCACAAAATATTCGATTTTGTCATTTCATCGTATGTTTCGACCCTCAGCATACTGCATCCATCAAAAATGATATCAAGTCTAGCGGTGATTTGTGCTTGCTTACTGTCCGCCAGCCATCGTCGGATGGCCTTCCCAGACTTCCGGGTGTGGACAGAGTCTTCTGTCGGGAAAGTCGAAGAAATGCTCGGCCTCATACAGAATACAGACTAGGTTCATTTCGCATATCATAGAATACAAGATGGTAGGCATCCCACTGAGAGTGGACTTTGTCTCACCAATCAACGTCGCTTGAAGCTATCTGACATTGTCGCGTCCCTATGGCGGACTTGCCTTCCTCTCCGCGTGCCAGACAGCAAGGGGTGATGATACACTTTCCGAAGAGGCCATTCACATCGCAGCAGGGATGTCGTTTGCGGGTTACGGGAGTGTCGTTGGCACGGGATGTATATGAACAACTCTTCCGGAACGGCACAAGGCCGGACTATGGGGAAGCTGCACAAGCACTGCATGATGCCATTGGGTATCTTCGAAACAGTGGGAAAGTGTCATTTGCAGAGTGGCTTCTGTTCCGACGAGGGTCCAGCGACGTAGAAATGTATTGTTGATACCATGCGAGGTAGGTGATAATGGCGGGGGGTTATGTTCAGTTTCAATGGTTTCACTGTGGTCAATGTTCGCTGAGGCTGGATGGTGCGGGGGAGGGGGCGCCGAGTTTATTTCGGGCTGGGTCTGGGTGTTGATAAGTCGAGATAAGTTAGGATGCTCTCGATTTTGCCTACCTGATCCAATCCCATTTGTTGATCTAAGTAGCAAGACTCACCCAGATCGAGCCTGTTGAAATGTCTGTGCTGCCAGGGTTCCAGTTGCTTTAGCTTTCAGGCAGGAACGACTCCAACCGCTGGCCCGTGAGTCATGACCAGAATGAAGTTCAAGCGGAGAACCCACACCATGCCTGCAAGGCATCCTGGAGTCAGAAGCTGGGCACTCCCGAATCACAGTGTCATGACACTCGTAACGATAGACGATATACATGGAGTATAACCAAAAGTCCATCTACAGAAGTAAAAAAGAGTGTCCCATATTTTTCCTATCCTCGTCACCCGATATTACAGTTTCATCCGCGATTCGGCCTCGCACGCCTCGACCAACTCCCGACGCAACACCTTTGCTCGTCGAGGACTTGAGTATCTAGTCAAAACAAGTATGTCAACAAAGCCGGATACTAGTGCGGCAACACATAGCTGCTTCACGACGTCAATCCCACCTCGCAACCACTTGTACCGGCTCAGCGCCTCCCGCGCCCACGCATCGAGCGGCATCGCGACCGTGGAAGCACCGAGCGCCTCACTGTTGAGTGAGAGAACAACCCATGCGCGGGTAACGTGTTCGTCGGCGGTGCGGCCACCCCTCACGCCTGTGATGGTCACGTGCGATGTTTACGCGGACTGATATGCGAGCAGCATCTTCACTCTACAGGAACATCGCACATGAAAAGACGTACAAGGGAACACCATCGGCGTCTACGCGTACCAGGTCGCCGGTACGAAGCCATCCATCTTTGAATGTTTCCCCGGTCGCCTTAGGGTTTTTCCAGTAACCAAGTGCGACACGGCCAGCGCGGATGTGCAGTTCCACAGGCTTGTTCACGGCGACGTGAGCTTCTACGCCAAGGAGCAGCATTCCGACTGAGCCGGTCACATTCTTGGTGTGTCCCCGGAGTATCTTAGGGACATGGTTGATAGACGAGGCAATCATCTGAAGAAATGATGATAAGAAATGTGTTCGTAAACGAAAGACAACCAAGGTATCCCTACACATTCGGACACGCCATACCCTGGTGTTCGCTATCAGCGCTGGAGTTCTACCCACCTCCATTCATCCATTCCACGTTGGGAAAACGTGAACGTAGTTGCTCCGCGAGGAAAACAGGAGGATAGGCGGCTCCACTGCTCTTGCACAGTGCTAAAATCCGTTGTTAAACATCTGTGATGGTGCACAGTCACTAGATAGAGGGTCGTGACACAGCATCTTGATTACAGAAAAGACGTCTGGCAAAAAGCACACTTACGAACGGTATCGAAAAACACATCAGCATTCTGTTTTGGGAGCGGGCGGTCGTACTGGAACTCAAAAAGGGTAGAATAGGACGGTCATGAGTGAAGAAGGGCGACACATCGGTGATGAGTAGTTCGGGCTATGCTGTGACCCAACCGTCCATTGTAACCTTGCAACAACCGAATCTCCAATCTGCGGGGATTGTTACTATCCTCAGTGGAACAGACCCAATCGACTGTCTCAAGGACACTTGCATTAATTGGATGTCACTTGCAGACTTTCACGCCCGACTATCTCAAGTTTACAACGCCATCCAATCTTTTGAGATCCCAATTCCCCAGCCGCCGGTGATTGACCTTTCGTCATTGCACGAAAGACACAACAAACAAGTCTTGCCTGGTCTCCAGTTTCTTCGTGAAGAGGTCAAGCGGGACTGTGAGGTGTTGGACAAGGTGACATCTCTTTTTTTAAATATCAATTGCCCGTGTTGATATACAAATCGTTTAGTAGTTTCTCCGGAAAAACGCCAACCCTTCTGCATTATCTACAAACGCGCCATACCTGATTGCCGTGTGGGATGAACTGGTGCACGCACGTCAGCCCGTTGCCGTATACCGCATATTTTCCCTGGCGGACGGACAAGACGATTCTAGAAAGACAAAGAAAGCCTCCAGGACTCAAGTCAAAGTAGATATCGTCGCTGAAAATGGAGCGAAGTGGGTGAGGGTAAACACGTAAGTCCAATCTCAACACTATGGCACTATGTTTTTCTTAATGATCTACGCGGAACCCAGGATAAGGAATTCCCGCCTTATAATGGAATTCCGCGAGATCGATTCATATCTGACGAGCGATGAGGATGAACCGAGACCCCAGCTTGCGCAGACCGAATTTGACAATTCAGTGTTGAGGATGGGGAGAGACCTTCTGGCTGCAGCGAAAGTCAATCCTGTCTCAATTCACACTCCCTTATCTGCCTTGTTTTCTGACTCGGAGTCGGCCACCCGAAATCCCGACGAAATGATCGTACCGCAAATCACAATTCGCTTGACACGCCTCAACCCCTTTGAAGACGACGCATCAGACCCTCGAGTTGAGAAGACCATCCAATGTCTGCGCAAGATGGGCATTGACGTCCAGCTTGGCGAACGATCTGACCCTCATCCCCCACCAACTTTTGGGACACCTACAAAACAAAAGCTATTAGAACCAACGACGAACATCAACTTGGACCTTTCTGCACTCATCGCACTCATATCTGACATCTCGCATTCGCCTCTGCCTAAAACGGAAGAGGAAGCTCATGCTCGGTTTGTGCTTCCACAGAACTACCTCGACTGGAAAAAACAGAGGGTAAAGTTGCTCGCGCGCCGTGGCCGGGCGACCAATCCTTTTCCGTATGACGTTGGGGACGGTGAGGGCAACGAAGATACATTGGAGACTTTGGGACAGCAGTCACGTGCACTCGCAGCACAAGCCGTACAAGAGATGCACAAGGGGACTCTTGAAGAGATACATGAACGCTTATCAGCGGTCGTTAGGGATCCCTCGGTGCTCTCGTCGCGTGTGGCATTCTGGACGACAAGCGAGGCACGTCATCGGTGTCTCCAAATTGTCTCCAAGATAGGCGGGAAGAAGGAGAGACAGCGAGCAGATGCACTATTAGGTTCGACGCTCTGCTCACGAATCCCGCCTGCTTTCGCACCAGCGGATGCGCCCTTGAATTGTGTCCCAAGGACTAGTGGGATGTTCGCAACGATACCAGGGATGCACGATATAGAAGAGAACACAGCTGCGAACATGTACTGGGAGCACTCCAGATACTCGGCTAGGTTCTTACCTCTAACGCCTGTCCATATCTATTCTTCAATTCTACCCACGCCGGACGAGGACCTGCGGCCGGGAACCAGCTTTTTCAATGCGCTCATCCGGACGTGCTCTGGGATCCTGTCGCATGAAGCTACTCCCATGTCGCAAATCTCGGTACCTTTGGACCCTTCGGCGACTGCTGAGGATGTACTTGAAGAAATCCCGCCAGCTACGCAAACATCACTCCCGAAGTTAACCGAGCACACTATCAGATCGATGCTTGCTGGTGCTTCAAGGAGGTACACGACGCTGACGACGAACAGAAGTAGCGTGAAAGTAATGCTAAAGGAGATGCGGAGAGTCTGCGGGAATGGTGGACACGAGGCTGGAATGGGGGATGTAGAGAAAGCAGCATTGTGGGTACTCGACCCCCGTATCCTGTCTGAAGGTATGCGTTCTGAATAGAGGTTACGGCGATTAGGGCCCCCGGTAAATACTGGAAACGAGTTGTTTCCTCTTTTCGACTGATCCATCGCCTGGCAGAATGCGCGATACAACAGTACTGTCATGTCCTCGTTAATCATGTGCAACAAGAAGCGAAACGGGCACTGCGCAGATTCATATTGTTGAGTCAGAAGCGTGACATGGTTCGGAAGCAATCAGATATGTGTTGTTTCGTTCTCAGCGCCCATAGATTGGACCTTGCATTCTGCTCGTCAACACGAAACTCCCTTTGCTCCGACAAAATGATAAAACGAGGGAATTGATTTTGCTGAACTACTTGATTCACAGGTTATCAAAACTGCGAACCCCGAGTCAATGATGGAGCACGCAACTGGTAACGCCGATAATGTCAGAACGTTTTCAATAGCGGTGTCGGTTTGGGGCAGTGAAAGACTCACTTATTTAGATCGTAGATTGCACAAATCGCTTCCTTGAAGAAGGTGAGATTCCAATCACGGCTCCTCTAGCCCCCCTGAGCGGAACAGATCGTTTACCATGGACAATTGGATAACTCCGGCGATATCTACAGCTGCACCCGATCCCATCAATACCCGGGAAACTGAAAGGAAACCGATTTGAAACACGTTGGAGCCACTATGGTGGCGCTTCCAGTCTGGCAGCTTACATCGATTATTCTAGTGAGCACTACTTGCTGCAAGCAGCGCCGGCATGAAGTTGATGATAAACAGAGAAGTGTAGTGGAGAAGTTTCCCTTACAGTGCTTTAGGCTTAAACCAGACTACACCACTATCTGTCACATGTTCTCCACTCACCCACTCACCACCCGCCACAGCCTCCCAGGCTCCGCTCTGCAAAAAAAACACCGCAAAACCGGAACATTGAAAATTCGCAAAGATCAAAGTCGACAAATGTTTTGAACGTTGTGCGTCTACAGATGCCAGGGAATATGCTACATACACTCACATAAGAAAGCACGAAGGATGGATTTCTGGACTGGCGAGAACGCGGAATGGCGGCAATGAGTGAAGGCACTACAGTTTGTAATCCTCAACTGCTTCCGAAATTCAAACGGAGGCCGGATAAAGAGTGCTTCCCACTGCGATACACCAGAGTGTTTGGTAGTCAAGCTACGAAGAATCTCTTCTCGCCCACCTCAGCCAAGCGGGAATCAATGTCGACGGACTTTAATTGAAGCTTCAAGCTTCAAGTGGCACGTTCCGCGCCGTGAGTGCGATCACATAAGCTGACTGTCAATTCTGCTTACTTTCCGAGCGATCAGTTGGGTCGGCGCAAGTGCATGCCTTTATTGGGGTCGATGCGCCTCCACCGTATCTTCACTGAGATACCACTAGCTACGAGATGCGCATGTTTTTCAAGCACTGCCCTGATGGCAATGAAACTGCTGGCAATAAAAAAAGTGTGGAGGGTCCCCAAAGTCTTTCCCTCCCCCGTTGTATTTCCCCCTTCCCTGGGCTTCCCGCTCTTTCTTATCCTCTTTGGCTTTCGGATCCGCCTGGGTGTCTTGTGACGACATTTTTAGAAATATGGGAAACGGCATCCCTCTGGACAAAGCAGAGCTTTTGGGCACACTATTAGAAGGAATCTTGTATGGTAAGAACAGTTGACAACAAATCCTGTGGCTAGCACACCAAGGACTTACGAGACAAGGCTTCTCGCTTTTGATGTTCGGAGGAACAATCTGGCAATTGTTGTTTCGGCGAACCACTCGTCAAGTGGACCGTATAATGCTTAGCGTAGCATGTCTGTTGTTAGTGTTCAGTACAGTGGTGCGCATTCCTTTCCATTTTCCCTGGATAAGCACCATCTTGAAATTGGTCGATATATACAGCACCTCACAATCGACATTATAAGGACTATGGAGGCCCTGATACTGTACCGGGACACATACCCGGGAGGACCCATAGCCTTTTTAGCGAATGTGTCCCAGTGGACTTTTGTGTCCAAGAACTACGTATACACGATACAAACACTGCTAGGGGACTTCGTCATCGTAAGTCCCGTCTTTCTCGCAAATCGAATATCGCCCGCTGAGTGCAGTGATAGCTATACCGGTGTTACGTGGTATGGCAATCTAAATATGTCATGATTGTGCCTGTCACGCTTTGGTGTGCCGCCGGAGGTAGGTTGTGCCATATGTTTTGGATGACTGACTTCGTTGATGACGAACTTCAAAGTGACTGGCTTCGGGGCCGCAGTGGAGGCATCGCAAAACAGTTTCTTTGGTAAGACCCTCACGAAGTGGGTCACGGCTTTTTACGCCATGACGTTCTCTACCAACATATCGGCGACCTGTAAGTGCTCACGTTTTGATGAATGCTGAAGAGTGTTTCTAAATATTTCCTCTACTGTACCAGTACTGTTGACGTGGCGTATCTGGTCTATCGACCGGAAGGCTGCAAGGCTGCGCAGCCATCAAAACTTCTCACTTCGGCCATTACTACACATCATTATTGATGCTGGCCTGATTTATAGCCTGACTCTGCTCGCGGGGTGGATCTGCTTTTTAACCCAGTCCTATGCTCAATTTGTGGTTCAAGACACGGTCGGCATCTGGCTTGCTCGTTTATCAGAATGGTCATACTGAAATCTTCCTTCGACTGGCAGATCGTTCCCATCATCTCCATCACTTTTTACACGGTGATCATTTGCGTCGGATTGGTTTATCGAGCCGACAACCCAGCAGATGGACTCCCACTCAGACATACATCTACCAGAAAATAAGCGCTGACAATCAATATTTTGATCTGGAAGTGCATCTGTGGTCCGCACAAAAACTTCGCAAGCAGGGTGCAAGGATCATTGGTGCCAGAGCGACATCCCCGGATAACCCGCGATTCGTAACGGAAGAATGTTAAGTTAGTAACGCTAGAAGGGAAGTGTAAACTCGGCTGGCGCACGGCATGTCAGGTATTTACCACACCTGCTGGCAGTTACACCACATTACATCCTCGACTCACCACCGTGACCGTTCAAATTTCAAACGCCATAGCAAAGCCTCTCCTTTTGGTCAGGTAAAATGTCACACGTGGGCCCACGAACGTTGGAATAGATTAAGATCAGGTATAGGATACGATGTTGCAGATTTACTAGGAAGGAGCGCTACTGAATCTACGATCACGGCCGAGTAATTACAAATCATAGTAACGTCAGATTTCAAGTCTCGTTCCAATCATTTTTTTCTTGTTCTCAGGTGTTCTGAGCTTTCCGAATTGTCTGAGCACGCAGACCAGCAGCGTTGGGATGTGTCACGCCAACTACGCTTGGGGTCACCTCGGGCGTGCCAATCAGTGGGGAGTCGACTCCGTCTCGGCTTGGACCACTGTCCACAAGCCTTGTGGCGCAATGACGCTGATCAACGCACATTCCCAGGTGAAAATATGCTGCCTCGGACAGGTCGGCAGAAACCGAGGACTTGTGCCCTTCCCTCGAACCAGATTCACGATGAGGGCACGATCTAATGAATAATAGCTACGAAGGGTGAAATTTTAAGGCGGCCGTCTCGAGAACGGAAGACAAAGGGAGTTGAGGTTCCCCCTCCAAGAGGCTGTGCAGCGTGCGTCCGATGATTGTATGACATAATCCTACCGGCTGCCAACAAACATTGTCAGTCTCCGTACGATCGACATACTCTCTCTGATCCATCGTCAACCCAAAATGTGTCTACGACTTGCTCACTAACATATTCAAGGCCAAATCATCATTTCCACATTAATGCCGATGCCACGTGGCCTTCACGCCCATGGTCCTTACATGAAAGTACTTACGAACAACTGCCCACCCGGGCGCTCTCGGAGATAAACAAGTCTTGTTCGGAAAGTTGCGCCCAAGGCTTCTATACTCCCAATTCTCTCCTCCTGTGCTCCGTACAGCCCGAAGTATGGACATCAATGGTATCGCTCTCCCCCAGGCAGAGCTCCTCGCAACGATACTGGAAGGGACTTTGTATGGTAAGTCCCGCTAAATAGCGAAAGATCATCTGCAAACCTATCCGCCAAGGCTTCTCACTGTTAATGTACGGGGCGACGGTCTGGGTACTGTTGTCTGGGTGGTCCACTCATCGGATAAATCGGATAATGTTCGTGGTAGCATGCTTGTTCTTATGGTGCAGTACTGTGGCGCGTATTTCTTTTCATTTCCCCCGTATGAGCATAGAGCTGAGATCGGATCATATAGCACCTCATCATCGACATTATAAGGATTATCGAGGCTTTGATACTATACAGAGACACATACCCAGGAGGACCTACGGCCTTCTTATCGAACGTGTCCCAATGGACTTTTGTGTCCAAAAACTATGTGTATGCTATCCAGACAATAATAGCGGACGGCGTCATCGTGAGCTCATTTTCGTTATCATTAACGTCTTGATGCCATTAACTACGTTGACAGCTATACCGCTGTTACATGGTATGGCAATCTAAGCTCATCATGATCGTGCCTATCTTACTTTGGTGTGGCGCTGGTAGTACGTGTGCCAGATGTCCCGGGCTGACTGATCTAGTTGTTGACGAACTTTGAAGCTGCTGGAATTGGTGCCGCGGTGCAGGCATCGCAAGTGGCTGTCTTCAATCAGACGCTGACAAATTGGATCACGGCATTTTACGCAACGACGTTCATGACCAACATGTTGACGACCGGTATGCACTCGTATTTCAATGGGTATTGAAAGGTGTATCTGAGCCTTTCCCAATCTAGTTCTGCTGGCTTCTCGGATATGGTATATCGACCGCAAGGCTGCACGGCTGCGTGGCCACCGTACCTCTCAAGCACGGCAGATTCTACACATCGTTGTCGATTCCGGCGTGCTCTATAATGTCACCCTCGTTGTGTTGTGGATCTGCTTTTCGGTCAAATCCACTGGTCAATTCGTGGTTCTAGACATGGTCAATCCCTATGCCTGCCCGTTTACGAAAATATCCCCACTAACATGCTCCGTTTTCCGTTAGATCATGCCTATCATCGCCATCACATTCTACATGGTCATCATCCGTGTCGGGTTGGCCGTCCGGGCGAACCGGCCAACAAACGTCTTCCCACTCAGATGCTCCATCCCCAATAGTTCTTGTACAGACCCGAGAAGCAAGATGCATATCCACATCCCATCGCCGACCCAAAAGAAGGCTGAAAATGACCGCCGCCCATCAATGAGCCCGATGTCTCCCGTCGGTGATGAGAACCCTCGGGGTCGAAGTTTTGAGATCAAAGAGGTAGTATGAACTGGCTTGCTACATGGGATGTTTCGTACACGAGTCGTATGCCATTAACACCATCATACCGTTACGGTGACACAACTCGCAGATATTTGTACTATTAATAGCATAGCGAACAAGTCCTGGCGGCACACATTGGAAAGAACTCGTTGGCTTCGATTTCACGAGTGTCAATAGTTGGGAACGAGGCTTTCGAAACACTGTTCCTCAAGACGATTGATGGTGCAGTAGGACCAATGGCGTTGCTGTGAGGGCGATGGACACCTAACCCAGAGTGACAGAGGGAATAACTGGAATGGTAGAAAAAGACGTTGACTAGTTGAGACAGCGACAGAAGAGCACGAGGATCTATAAAGAGATCGTTGAAATAGCAGAATTTCTTGGCGTCGAAAGAATGGCTGCTTTCCGCATGTGTACAACAGAACTCACTTGTCATTGCCGATCCAAAAACAAACGCGGAGAGTGGAGTGTTGCCGTTATCCAGAGAATCCACGGTTGAGTCATCTAGGCATCTTTATGCCACCACGGCCACCAGTCCACCATCTAGAAACGATAGACAGAAGAGAAACTGCCAAAAGCAAACATTCACCAGACGGCAGAGTTTAATAGACAATCTCGAGTCGAGAGAACATTGTAGTGGTGTGCATAAGCAAGCGGGGTGCGAGGAATTGAGCAGCTTGATAATGGTCGGCGTTCACCGCATCTGCTGACGGCTATTTCGACGCAGAGAGACAGCAGCCTTGTTGGCTCATCCGATATGACATCTCGCCCCTGCTCTCTGTTGTACCTGGCATTAATGGTGTACCTTGTGCAAGTGTTTCAGAACAGGGCCGACATTTGACAGGCGACAAAAATCAGTGGTGGTGCACCGGGAGGGATAGGAAAAATGGTACGATGAGGGTCTTGATGTGTAAGCTGTAACTCGAATGTTTCAAACCGGATCATCTGGTCATCACCCATGATGACTATGAATCAAGCGATGAAACTGTTCAAGGTCATGATGGATTACGGATAAAAAACTTACTTCGTTACACGCCAAGTTGTAAGTTGTCAACAATTGATCCGAAGTAAGACGGCCGAAGCTTCGCAGTTCCTATGAAGAGCCGTTACTACTAACCGTTCATCGATGCATCCGTGACGTCGTCCGCACTAGAGCATGCTGGTGCTCGCGAGAAAATCCCTCAAACGTCGGGGGAGATCCAAGGCAAGTACTATATCGTCGGACTTTGTCGGAAGAGATATCTGTGTGTCCGGCAATGATTTATTTCCGAGTCAATCAGAGCGTCGAGCATCATGTCGAGCAAGACCAGAGACGCGTCTTCCAGGACATCCACGATCCCATACACCCCTACGTCGACTGGATGGCCTTCTGTACATCCTCGTCCACTACGTCCCATCGGTCTGCACCCTCGTCTAGACGTCGTACAAACGCCCGCGTTGCCCGGTCCTTGTAGACCCTCTGTCTTCCATACGACCAAGCATGGCGTCTACCAACTTAGCACCCATCTCGTCCCGGCTGCTTATCCGCGACTCATACCCGACTTTCCCCTCCCTGTCATGCCCACATATGTACCCGGCGGGACGCCCAGCGAACGGCGCGCCAAAATAGACGCGCTCGCCGAAGAGGTTCAAGTAACACAAGACATGTGGGCAGATGGTAAGGTCGGAGGTAAGCCGAGCGAGAAGCTGCTCTGGGCCTGCGTCAATCGCTATGTGCGCACGTCGGGACGGTCTGTCACTGCTGCTGCAAGCCGTATCACGCTCTTTTTGGCACACGCGAATGGACTTCACAAAGAGGCGAGTGGTTGTTTTGATGACGTGTCGATTGCAAGACGACTTATAGCGCCTGGGACGGTCGGGTAGACGTGGGAGACGATGCTTCGACACCTGCTTGATGCGCCTGCGGGCGAGATGGTCGACGAGGTATGGGCATGGGACGCCGTCCAGCATGGAGATGCGGCCCTCGTGAACGCCGAGAATGAAAATGGGTTATGTGCGTCTTTGCTTCCATCTACTTGGCGCACGGGATGACGATTCGTCTAGACGACTGGCTAGATAACACGCGCGACATCACCCAGTTTTTGGTGCATTATCTACCCGAGAACGTGGAGGAAACAGCATTGCCCGCGCGACTAGAGCGCGTGTCTGCGTCGGTGGCAAGAGCGAGAGAAGAACACGGCTATCGTACGCGCAAGCTGGTTGTGGCCGGACATTCATTTGGAGGGTGCACCTCGTGAGCAGTCTGGCATGCATCATCGATCGCGTGGTTTTGATCACCATACACGCACGCAGGCTGAGGGTCGCCATTGACTTTCCGAAATTGTTTTCGGGATTTGTACTGGTGGATCCTGTCCTCCACAAGCCTCGTATCACTCGACCTGCGCATCTGCACCCCTTGGTGTTCGGCGCTTTGATCCGACGCGATCATTGGTCATCCCGGTGGGTGGCTCTGTCGGTTGAGCAAAGCATCGGACTGAATGTGGAGTAGGGAGGAAGCCCTTCGGTTGTTCAAAAAGTCGCCGTTCTTTAACACGTGGCACCCGGAGGTTCTACAGAACTACGTCAATTATGCGCTTACTGATGCCCCAGAGGGAGGTGTCACACTCAAGATCAGTGGGCTGCAGGAAGCAATATCATTTGCGAATCATCTGACTACATGGGAGACGTGGGTGTTGTTGGAAAAGCTGGACGAGACCATTGCACTTCGGTGGGTCGTCCCAGGACAACCGCCGTGCGTGTTTCGATCGGTGATACGAGAAGATACTGACATGGCGCACAGGTTGACAACCCAGGAAGCCACATATGAGAGGGTGTGGCGTAGACCTGTCAACTCGACTAATGTCGTGTTTCACTTTGCGAGCCATCTGGTATGTCGGACTCGTTAGCTCGTTGGCGCTGTAGTGTCAAGCTTATTCATTTGACACGTAGATTGTGCAAGAGGCACCCTTGGAGCTAGGTGATCACGCACAAGTTGGTTTGTCATGCAACGGCTGAAACGATCTTCACAGCACATGATATCTCCAATTTCCTGCTGCGCAGACATGGATCCACGACTCGGGCGCATCTGTAGTAGATATTTGACATAAACTGCGTGTGTGTAAGAACCGATGACACATTTGAGCGCCAAAGTTGGTCGTACAGCCCGGTATCGCTTTTTTTCCTCCACCCTGGTGACCAAACGGCTGAGCTCATTCTTGAACTACCCAGGGCACCGCTAGACAGTGCCGCTGGCGCACCCTTTTCAACGACTTCTTTTTCTTTTTTCCCGGCCTTTGCCCCCATTTTATGCCCCTGCTGAATCTACTACGCAAGTCTTCCGTAACGACCCAGACATGAGCTTGGACCGCGTTTCATCTCCCAATTCCTTGTCGCGCCCCCGTTGCTCTGGTAGCAGAAGCCATTCTGGGCGATTGAGCGGCCTTCCCTCGTGGCTTTCCCTTTTCCTCATTTCTCTCCTCCCTGCGGCGGTCTCTGCAGCGCCTCACAGCGGCACCGATGGAGTACGCCGAAGAGATAACAGCTCGTCAAATAGTTCTACTAGTATAAGCATGAACGTATGGGTACGTTGTGTGGTCTCTTGCTGTGTGGGGTGTTGCTCACGTCTATTTTGATCCCGATAGTTGCCCATTCTTGTAGTCACCATGGTGTTCCTTCTTGTCTCGCTCTGCACATGTGTCCGTCGGTGCGCGGCAAACCAGGCAGCCACCTCGTCAGCGAATGGTAATCAAGCTGGTTCCACTCCTGCCAGCACCAATGCAACTAGCACGACGCGGAACCGTCGGCGACCCCAACGCACCCCGAGTCAGATATCGACCAGGTCGTTGCCGCCATACATGAAGGAACCAGGCGACCATGAGTTGGTGCTCTCTCGGTGCGTGTGGTCAGTTCCTGTGGTGATGGACATTGTTAATAGTCTACCACAGCGCTCCCGAAGAGGGAGAGGATGACCAAGCACCGCACCAGCCAATGCCCACGCTCGCCGAGGACGACGAAGAACGCCTTGGGATGCACAACGGAACGTTTGATATTGCACTCGATGGTATGGAGTCGATGGACACAATGCCAGACTCCTCGACAGCGACGCTGATAGGCAGGTTGTCGGCATCCTTGTCGAGACCTCCCAATCTGCACCATCCTACGATGCCTCGTAATCATCAACGCACTGGCGATGGTCATAGTTTGGACTCGGTTGGGAGTGAGGCAGAGCTTCTTGCTACACATCGGCGGTCGATCTCTGTGGAAAACCCTCGTGACTCCAGAGGCGAAGCGCCGCCTTATACTGAATTGGCAGCGACGACGACGACGATCAATGACCCCGATCCGTCTTCTAACCCTGCTGTTCCTCCTTCCTCGCATACAGCGGACCCGGCCACTGGTAGGGCACGTCCGCGATTCAGCTTCCTTACGCGTAATCCCTTCAGTTCACACAACGGTACCAGCAACGCATCGTCAAATGCCAACCCAACGCCTACAATGCGTGCGGATTCACCTGCATCACATACACGGTCTGGGTCAGCGCTAACGCGATTTTCGTCTCACGAGTCGCACGAGAGTCATCACTCGCGCACAATCTCGAGGAACAACAACCTCTCGCGTGGACATAATCGCTCCAACTCGAGTCTTTTCCGCGCTTTCCATTCGCAGTCACCTGGACCGCAAGCAGCGTCTTCGACAATCTCGCTCGACAACATCTCTGCACCGTTGACGCACACGGTCACACGCGCCGAGTTTCGCGCTCCCAAGGGTGGCTTGTTGACGCCTGAACAAGTCAAGTTGATTACGAGCCGGGATGCGTTGGAGAGGTTTGGAATGCCGTACGGCCCTGATGCTATTGCCGCGTTTTCGTTGTCGAGAGAGATGCCACCGGGGTTTGAAAGCGTAGCAGGGGAACACCTGGAACAAGCTGGTGGAAGTGGCACCTCGGGGGTAGCTGTGGATACGACCACTGAGACGGCGGACATTTCTGCTCTGCAACGTTCGACGTCTCTACATGCTACGGCAGACGAATTGGAAGATCAAGCACAGACCGTGCAGGTGAACGGAACTGGGGTTGACGAGGCCCGTACGGCACAACCAATCACCCCGGAAACGGCACGGCCATCGAGTCTATCTGGGTCTCTTGACCATCGACCCTGATTGTTCCTGTATGAAGTATTAGCACGCCTGGACGTCACACTGACAATGGACCAGGGTTTTTTGATTTCTGACGATCTGAACGACGTTTTACTTATTTATCTCTCTTGTTGCATTTCTTATTGTTGTTGGGGACGATGTACGCTGTTTATTGGTACATTGCTAATTCGTTTTTCATTGGGTACGAACATGAAATCGCGCGAAGCACACCTTGTTTCATTTCGCTTCAGGCCAGACACGACGACGACGACACCCTCGAAGATGCGTGCCAGCTAACCGAAGAGTGCCCTTGGGCGTTTTACAACGCGCGCGATGTCGTTCAGAGTGTTGGTCGTCGGGTCCAACTAGAGATGGGCTGAACGGTCAAAGATGGAAGCGAGAGAGAAAGAGCGGCGTAGCTTGTTTGTCGACTCGGTGCTGTTTGTCTCTTCACCACTCCACTATCTACTCGTCGTCGTCGTCCACAACGGCGACGACCACAACATCCACGTCGCTGTTCGAACCTTGCTGAGATGTCTGGAAAAGCACCCCCGCGCGGTCCAAGGGCGCTTTTGAGTTCGCTACCCACCCCAACCGCATCGCAAACATCCACGTCGGCACCCTCTACGTCGACCTCATCAGGCTGCTCCTCCAGCAAAATTGGTGCACACCCCCCAACCGCACCGCGTAGCCTAGTCAACGGCGTTCCTACTCAATCCCGAACAAAGCCTCTCGTCAATGGCTACCCTCCTACATCGCCCAACGTCCTCCACGCATCACTAGCGCCGAGATCGTCGCAAAAGGGGAAACAACCTGAGTCCGGTTGGTCCACGTCCGACGTAGGTCTCTTTTCTGCACCAGTCCGAGTCCATATTGAGATTTTCGTGCGACGTGCAGCACTGGCCGAGTACGAGCCCTAATGAGTCCACGGCAACATCGACGACCAAGAAATTGGCCCCAGCGACGGTCGAGGACGGCATGAGGCCCCATGAGCCCGTCAAGATTGCGTTTGCGTTGAACGTGCGCACATCCCTATCAGATTCGCGACCACTACCACCTCAACCGACTTCGGAACCGCCCCCACCCCCACCCCCGCCAGGACCACCTCCATCCGACGAGCCTCCAC
>JBBPSB010000480.1:0-17462 GCA_038093375.1 Xerocomus brunneocitrinus
TATCCTCGCCATCGTCTTTGAATCCTTTCTGGACCGTGACGTCGCAGAAGACCGTGAGGAGTGGAGCATCGATTTGGATATTGCGGCAGCCCGCAGCGTACAGCACCGCGAGCTCCTGTCGGTAGGCGGCTGCGATGTCGTCGAAGAACTCTTCCCGGTCTCTATATACCCCACGCGGAAACGCATGTTCTCCTGATTGTTCCAGTGAGTTGACCAAAGCAGTGGATGAGGGAAAGAGTGCACACCGTGATGTATATGCAACCACTCCGGAGACACCACCGCCAATTTAATATTTTTGACCTCATCGGGATGGACGAGTTTCTTGAGGGCCTCGAATTCAGTGATATAGCCTGATTTGGAGTGTCTGATCTTGCCCGTGCATATAATCGTGCCAGCTGGCTTGGTGTCTGGAAAGTACAGTGGGCATTCGGCGTATGTGACCTGAAGATGTGTCATTACCGGTGGCAACAAAACTCTTTATGTTAGGAAGGTAAATCTGTCATGTGACGAGATATTAATTAATCAGAACGGATAACATTGTGCGCAAATTACCCTGAAGATATCCAAAGAGGGATTCTGGACGACTTCGATGGATATTAGCTTGATCTGGGCCTACTACACTGAAGACGGTCACACCTTGAACGCCATCTAGAAACTCGAAGAATCCATTGAAGAACCTTGTTGTTCGGAAATTCCACAATCAACTGTTGACTCTGACTATGTTCATTCCATTGGTACGTACATATGTCGCCTATGCAAGATGTCAGCATGGCGTACGGCTATGTTGTCTACTCGCAAACCTGTATTCGCCATCCGTGATTCCCTTTATGCCGACCGCCCGCTGAAGGTTGACCGCCTCTTCTATGGCCCTGTCTTCGACCTCCCGAAGCTGGTCTGGAGTCACCTCTTTCTTGTCAAATTTCTTTCTTGCTTCAAGAAGGTAGTTTGGGCGCAGCAAGGAGCTGACATGTTCAGCACGGAAAGGAGGAGTTTGCTTGGGCGCCATGTTAGCGGGGAGGAGAACAAGCGGATCGCAGTAAAGGATACCTTGATACTGATAAGTGCTAGTGCCGCATTTTATAATGTAGCCTGGAATTCCCACTGATGGTTAAGCTTCATCTCGTTTGGTGTCCGCCGGATGGGCCATTAGTCGATTCAGAGCAGTGTTGTCGCACCCATGACGGGCCATGAGAACTTTGCGCGGGCCATATCAATTTTTTCCGCGCCAGTTCCTGGCCACTCCTTGGCAATGAGGCCCTGAGTAACACAGGGCCCGAACATTGTGGAGATCTCGGGAGACGTGAGTAATGGCTGAAAGATAAAAGTGTAAAATCAATGGACTGAAATGTGCAGATTGAATCATCATCGCCGCGACCAGCTGAATGTAGCACACAAGTGAAATGATGAGGTCATGCTTGAGGATTGATTAATGGTTAGTAGCTTGGAAGCTACTGACGCCCGCCGTCCTCGATTGTGCAAATCTCCGGCAGGGACTCGGAACGAACTGTGCGAAGGGCATGAGTAGGTGATTCACAGCCACAGCCTTTCAACCAAATTCACTGCTATTAGGCACCCAGAATCATTGGGGTGGGTCAAGGTGGGGTCGTCGACTCTCTCCCGCCGTCCCTCCTGAGGGATGGCGGATAGATCCAGTCATTTCAGCTGCAACTCGGATGGAGTATGAGATACAATACATATATACTGATACCATGATGAACTGTTTCGTTGTACATATGACTCGACGGGTACTTGCATATCTATAGCAATCTTCACGCGGACCCCGAGTCACAACGGTTATCGCACCTAGTGGTAGTAACTATGCATTCTTTATATTCACGCATCCGTCCAGATGCTGGTTGCAAGGTCCCTCACAAGCTCCAGCTTGCGTTTCATGTCCGCTGCTGTGAGTAAATTGCCTTCTTCATGCGACGCGAATCCGCACTGAGGAGAGACACTGATCCGTTGCAGTGCTTCCTGCACGGGTTCTCCCGTACCACTCGATATGGTCCATGCCGCTTTAAAAACTCGGTTTCCTAGGCGTTCCTTATCCTCCAGCTCGGGGAACTTGCTCGTGATCAGCCCCAGCACGACCGATTTGTGCTTTGGAAGATATTTCAGCGGTTCAAATGTGCCTGCATCACCGCCAGCAGCTGCATCAGCAACGCGAAAGCAGAAAACAAGAGTGAGAACACGCACCGGCGCGTGGGGTGTCATATTCGAGGTAGTAGCTGTCCACGTTCACATCGTTGAACAGCTTCTTCGCAATCAAATCATATCCCCCCTCCGAGAAGTGGATCGAGTGCCTAAAGTTTCCTCGGCAGAGGTGCAGGCCAACCGTCAGGTCCTGCGGACGCTCCTTGAGGCAGTTATTGTATAACCGAATATACGAGTCGAGGAGGGCATCCGGGTCTTGTCCTTCCTCCTTCAATCCTTTCAACATCGAGACGTCGCAGAAATAGGCGAGGAGCGGGTCGTCGATTTGAACGTTGCGACATCCGGCAGCGTACAGCGCAGCGAGCTCCTGTCGATAGGCGGCTGCGATGTCGTTGAAATACTCCTCGCGGTCATTGTACACCCCGGGTCTGTATGCGTGCTCTCCTGATCGTTCTCGTGAGTTGCAGAAACTTGCGGAAAGGAAAGTGCGCGCACCGTGCCGTAGATGGAACCACTCGGGGGCTGCCAATGTCAACTTGATATTTTTGGCCTCATCAAGATGGACGAGCTTCTTGAGCGCTTCATATTGGGGGACATAACCAGATTTGACGTATTTAATTTTGCTCGTGCATAGTGTGGTCGTTGCGGGCTTCGTGTCTGGAGAATAGTGTGGTCACCAAGTAAGCCGATATGATCTCAGCATCTGTCCTTACTTTTGGCAACGAAAGCGGATATATCGGGAACGTAGAGCTGTTATATGATAAGCCGTTGACTTCAGAGTGGACCGTTTCATCGGAAAATTACCTTGAATATTTCTATTGGTGGATTCTGAATCTCTTTGACGGACGTGAATATTGGTCTCGCCGGAGCATATTGCAAAACAATCTTACCTTCGAAACCCTCTAGAAACTCGAAAAATCCATCATAGAACCTTGTTGTTCACAATTAGCTTTCCACCATTGTCATCCCCATGATACATACATGTGTCGCCTAATTGGTGGGACCATGTCAGCATGGTGTTCGGCTATACTAGCAGCTCACCAACCTGTATTCGCCATCCGTGATTCCCTTTATGCCGACCTCCCGCTGAAGCTCGACAGCCTCTATGATAGCCCTATCTTCGATCTCCTTGAGCTGCTCTGGAGTCACTTCCTTGTTGTCGAATTTCTTGCGTGCTTCGAGGAGGTAGTCTGGACGGAGCAAGGAGCCTACATGCTCAACACGGAATGGAGGAGTTCGCTTGGCCGCCATGTTCAGAGGAGTAACGAGAGTGCAGGAACCAAAGAATACCTCGATACGAATAAGTGCCGGGCAGCATTTTATGATGCGCGGCTTCAAGTGTCCTGGCACTCGATGTGTCCGGAAAAACAAAAACTCCAGAGGATCTAGGCCAGGGAGAAAGGGGATAAGTTTCAATGTGCGGAGCGGCAGCGATGTATTTTCAGGCTGTCGGTTTGACGCTCGCCTCAACCATCTATCCATCGTGATCTCAAGTCACCGATGCAGGCAACCAAAACATATCGCGCAGCGTGCCATGTGTCCCATTAGAAACGTCTGAAGAGAGGAACCTTAGGTTGGATTCCGATATCACGGATCTTGATAACTAGGGGCCCGTAACTGCCGAAAGATAAAGAGATTCACACACCACTTTGGCCACTCGAACCTACGCCATTTAGCATTTCGCGCCAGGCTTCAAGTTTCAGCACTGGATAATTCTTTTGATTCAGGGAGGATTGTATGTACAGCCATCGTTCTTCCGATTGCACCAAAAGTCTGCTTTTGGGGAGCCCCTTCTACTGGAAACACTTCAGCGTCCGATGAACGGAAATGATGTGCGGGGCCCGCCAGCCGCACCAGTCGGTGAAACCATCAGTCCGACTGGTGAGAACCACAGCCCATACTGGAAAACCTCTCAGGTCCCCAACGAGGTTTCATCGCAAGTATTGTGGGAAGTACCGCAGCAAGTTCTTGTAATTGATTGAAACGTACCAACGAACCATCGCAGTGAACCTCAACTGCTCGCGCACTTGACTTGCTCGCTGGCACTTTAAACACGTTGACACGCTGGTGTTTCTTGAGACTTACTGCACCTAGCGAGTCCACCAAACTCCATCACCAACTTTTTGCACGCTATAATCGTTCTGCAATTGACCAACTTCTGGTGAAGCTCTGCGGTAATATTAGTATCCTGGTACGCTGTATGCCATGACAAAATACAAGACATACCAAGCATGGCTTGAGCGCATCTGTTCGCAGGATGATGTTAAGGTGCTCCATAACTCCAAGGCTGACGGCGACATCACTCACGCACACGTTTGCGGCCAGCCAAGTGGATTGATTAAACATCCTCAATAACCACCGCCGACTTCTCCGCCAGCCCCCTTACCACCCCTCCTACTTCCTCGGGCTTCCCGCCACGCCTTCTTCCACTCGTGTGTCAATGCAGCCTTGTCTTTTTCCCATCTTTCACGGATCGATTCGGAGGTATCTTGAGGTGAACGAGCAAACGTGATGGTTGCCGGGAGGTGATGCGAATTCCAAGGTCGTGTTGCCGATGGAAACAAGAAGCACGTTGGAGTATTCCGGTGGATTGTAGTTGTGACATCGGAGGAATGAGTGTATGGATGTGGGAGTGAACCTGGTAGAGGGAAGAGAAGTGGATGTAGAGGATCGAGTGTCACTCGTGAGAGACTTTTTGTAGTTGGTGTGGCGACAGGCATCTGTACCACGTCGGGTAAGACCTGTTGAGATAGCTGGTCATTCTCCTGGAATGAACCAGCAGGAGCATTGATTCCAAGAATCTCAGCGTCAAGATCAAGATCAAGATCAAGGTGTTCAAGGAGAGAAAAGGATGCTGCGAATACGAAACATTCTTCAGCCCAGAGGAAGGAAGAAATAAGATCGCCAACAAACCATCTTCCCTCGGAGCAAACAAGGCCTTGAGATTCGTTGAAGGGGCAGGTTCTGCTGTTTGCATGGCCGGCGGGCTCAGTTCTTCCATTGCTACATCCCTGTCACGGGCCACCACCTCATCCATTTCCTCCTCATGGCTAGAACGAACGGTCACCCCAAAAGACTCATCTTCACCTTCGCCCTCGCTGATACTTCTCTCACCTTGCTCCATATCTTCTTCATCGACAATGTCGTGCTTCGTTTGACCAGGGATCTCAAGTGTATCTTTTGACATGAGTGAGGATAAGGGAACAGCGTCCAGGAAAACGCCTTTAAGGTACGCTGAGTCCCATTTGGTAGGGTCTATGAGGCGTCGACGCGCTCGTACCGGCGGCAACTTGACTCGCTTCTTGACCTTGACATTCATACCATTGAGATTCGAGGTACTGGGTTCGCTACGCATCGGCTCCAAGGGTCGCCCAGGCCTCATCCGCATTGGACGAATGACGCGCCCAGAAGGGGTCACAACCCATCCAGGGGTGGATGCGGCAGCAGTCGCAGAAAGTGAAATCAGTGGAAGAGCAGATGAAGGGCGGCCATAGTTGTGACGTTTGGACTGAGCATGTCGCACTGGTTTGGAGTTGATCTGAGCGAGGCTGAGGATGTCACACTATTCAAATATGCGCAAGATCGATCGAGAAAACACGCTCACCGCTCCCGGAAGTCAGGTTTTGCTTCACCGATGCGGAGCCTGGCACCCTTCCACGTCGACCCGCTGAGCACATTCAAACCTATTTTCAGGGTGTGCTAGTAAGAAATACTGTTCTACACGTCCAGAAAAGCTGGAAATAAAAACAAGAAAAACACTCACACTTTTGCAGCTCCTTTGCACCGATTTCCATCGTCACGAAAGCAAATTTTCTTGGATCTCCAAGGACGTCGCGTGCACCAAAGCCATCCATTGCCTTGACCTTTCCGAATGAAGACAAACGGCGCTCAAGGTCTTCCACTGTTATCGAAGGCGTAAGTCCAGAAATATGCAATCGTTTCGTGAGCAGTGGCTCAGACATTATGTAGGCCAAGTTTTCGATGGTGCACTGGTGAAGAGTTACTTAGACACATTAGCTAAGTCCCACGAATCAAAATTATTTAATTATTTCGTACGCGAAGCCACCATGTCGCAGCCCATCTCGCTCGATGAAGAGGTTCGATTGTACGCTACGAACGCAGAACGAGAGAAACATTCTCTTTTAGCAACGTTGTTCGGAATAATAGTCGCTCTCGACTACCTCGAACGAGCGTACGTCCGCGATGCGCTCACCGCTGCCGAGTGAGCTGCCACTTTCTCCGGTCTGACCTAGGCTAAGGTTGGTGAGAGAGATATTCGCCGGCATGTACGAGGCTGTTATCTCAATATATGACGATGCTCAAGCTTGTCAAGGACTCAGTCCCCTCGATCGAGCAATTCATGACCCGTTATCGGGTGAGCATCCCTCCCTGACCTTATACGATAACGCCACCTACTTGGTGTATTGCAGATGGATGCTCCGGCAGCACTACATCGCATTAAAGTCGGCGTACCTGCGACGGTAGAACACTCGAGCGAGGCTGGTCCAGAGACTGGCAAGTGGATCGCAGAGACGACGCAGGTGTGTGTACTTGGCAAACCATTTAACAAGACCTCATTCACGTTATCTCAGAACTTCATTACTTTTATGGACGCCTTGAAGTTGCGTCTTCGTGCCAAGGATCAACTCCATCCCATCCTGCAGGAGCTCGTCACTGGCTATGCCAGATTCAAAGGCAGTAAGGATTGGGAAGGAAGAAGTCGGATGGTTACCTGGTAAGCCGCATTCGTCTGCTCCTGCTTCATCGCATAATGTTACGACAGGTTGATCACTCTTAATGGTATGAAAGCCTCGGAGGAGATCACAGAGGAACAGTCTAGACAGGTTAGTAGCCTTTCGTGCTCTCCTGATTGTTCTTGCCGAGCGGCTCTTGTAGCTTCTATTCGATGTCGATCATGCCTATGCAGAATTCTTCCGCAGTCTGAGTGGTACAAAAGGCGACTGGACTTGACCTATATGTTCCCAGATGTTGTCGTATTACCTATAACCCTGAAAGGATGTCATGGCTTGCAGCAGCTAGTCAAGAAAGATCTTGGGCCGAATGCACCCGATCGCAAGAATTTCGACAAAGCACCAGGATGTGCGATATGAGCACACCAAAAGATGATCACAGCAAGTTTGAAGTAGGTACTTGATCTCTGAGTATGTTCAGCTTTTCCCGAGCTTCCGACGTTTCCCTAATTCGCCGTGATCAACAGCGGTACTCTTACGCTTGACGCTCTCCACTAGGTTCTGCAGACTACGGCCATTCTGCTGCGAGAGACTTTGAGGACGGTCGGAACCAGAATGGCTCTTTTGACGTTTTGCACGTTCGTTTAGAAGTGCCCCCATGCTCTTCGTCTTTTTAAATCTATGAAGTATAAAGTTAACACGCATTTAAGTGACGTCGGCTTAGCAAAAACGACGTACTGAGGATTGGTCGGATCAATCGCAAACTGGTGGTCTTCATGGATCGCAGCAAATCGTTCATCTTTGACGTTGATCACGAAGTCGTCCTGTGTCTCCCCCGGTCCGTTATCTTCCTCATCCACCCTGCTACGTTTCTTGAGTTTGAGTTTGGATTTCCTCTTGCTTTGCTTCTCCGCTTTGAGTACGGCCTTCATATCAAAATGGGCGGGTTCGCCGTGTGGGTTATCAGATGCTGCCAGCAAGGCCAGTTCCGCTTTGGAAGTCTCAATAGGGTTTTCGTCCTTCGTGGACTTTCTCCTAGATTTGTTGGAGGACGCATCGGCTTCTTCGCGAGGGCTGTCGCTCTCTACACCAAAGAACTCATCGTCGAAACCCGACTTTGTGGTCTTGTTAGACACGCCGTCCCCATCGTCATCGTCATCGTCATCGACTTCTCCCTGCTTCCTGGCCTCTTTCCTCTTCTTCCTCTTCTCTTTCATATTCCTGTGATATCGTTCTAGCGTATTTTCATCCTCCGGATTCTTCGTCTCGCTGAGGCCTGGCATAAACGTCACCTCCATGTCGACATCGCTGTCCCCTCCTCTTGTTTTCCCTTTTTCTCTCTTGTTCGTCTTGTTATCGAATGCATTCCCCCATCCCTCTGGTAACTCGTCATCGTTTCCATCAAGAAGCAACTTCCGGAGTCTGTCTCTTTCAGCCTTCTTGGAGGTCTTTACCCCGTTCTTCGTCTTGCGCCCTCCAGTGTTCTCCGACACTGGGTCATCACCGCCC
Source organism: Xerocomus brunneocitrinus (assembly GCA_038093375.1). Classification (NCBI taxonomy): domain Eukaryota; kingdom Fungi; phylum Basidiomycota; class Agaricomycetes; order Boletales; family Boletaceae; genus Xerocomus; species Xerocomus brunneocitrinus. The sequence goes on from JBBPSB010000480.1 coordinate 8,355, forward strand.
TCATCCTCGGAGCCCCCTTCAGAAGACGAGGAAGAAGCAACGTATGCACGAAAGTCGGCCTCGTGGATCTCTTTCTTTGTGAGCGGACGACGGAGGACGTGATGCCGTTCGGGATCATCTTCATCCCACGTGAGTTTGACTTTTGAGTGGCGGAGGGCCTAGGCATGATGCGAGCTATATTATGCGGACAACGTTGGGTACAACAGGGGTACGCACGTCGGTAACATACTCGACCGCTCTATATGGCACGTCTGAAAGTTGTGTCGCTTCATCTCTGGTTACCGTGCAATTCGAGTAAGGCGATAGAAATTGAACGTGGGGGTAGAACGACCTACCTAGGCTCATCGTCAAACGTCATGCCGTCTGGGACGAAGCTGAAGTTGAATACGTTGGCGGATCGTTCTAGTTCGGTTCCTTCAAGCTCGTTATATATGTGAGCGGCGGCCTCTACCGTGTCACATTCGACGATAGCATAGTAGTAGCTGTGCTTAACGTTCGTCAACCGCTCTAATCAATGAAAAAAAAGACGGAAGATATGCAGACGGGGGACGTACCGCAAGCGCTCTAGTTGATACTTTCTTAGTGCATCCTCGTCATAATCCGCTTCCCCACCTATCTCGAAGATTGTCTTTTCATTGATCTCCTCCTCCCCATCCCTGCCATTTTTCTTCCTGAAGAGTTCTATGGGAGGGCCTTCTTTCTCCTCCTTGTCCATCCGTTTCTTTCCAAATTCACTTGGGTAGACACGGACACTCAATATTTTTCCTCTGGCTACGTTCACTGTACCGTTTCTCGTCGATTTTTCGGTGTGCGAAGTTGAGGCAGATGCGAGAGGTGCGGTAGGGGATACGAGTGACGAAAAAATCTTGAGCAAGTGAACAGCGCGAACGTAGTCCCAATCGAGGTTCACCACAGCCAGCCTCCTCGTTTGCTTGACACCTACCCCCTCCTCCCGCTCCGGGACAGCCTCAGCGTACTCGGCGACCTGTGCATCGAGGGCGGCAATCGTATTTTCATCGAGATCAACCTCGAGGTTGTCCTCGTCCAACGTTTTGGGTTCGATGCCGAGAGAGACGAAGTCGCCTTGGTCGCCGTCGCTGTCATCTTCTGGGGGGGCCTGGGGTGTATCTACATCCTCTTCTTCATCCGAAGACTCCATGAGGAAGGCACCACGCGCATAATCGACGATGGTTGGCACCGCGTCTTCCCCGCCATCCTCTGCTTCGAGCCTGTAAAACCGTCTCAAATCGTCCTTTTCTTGGGTCGCCGATACTGTACGGCCATATTTATCGACTCTCTCTATAAAGATGGTCGAGGCATACACGGCGTGCGCGGGCGTGCCAGGGTTCACAGTCAGCGAGTGGTGAACAGAGATTAGTTGAATGTGCACGCACCGGTGGTGTGCTTCGTACTTTTCTTCTTTCTGCTCTTCCTGTCGTCTTGCAAGAGATGTTTAAATCGATCATCGAGAACGACTTTGGAGCGATGTTTTTTAGGACGGCGAAAGCGAGGGTCGGTTTTGAGGCTGGCGAAGCGGGTGTCTGACATGTTAGGCCTAGGATTGACCTTGTTGCTCGGCAAACGGCAATCACTCAGATGAGTGTGAAGTAAGTAAAGAGTTAGGCCTCATTTACAATTTGAAATTGGAATCGATGGATATCCAGGTTTGTTGGGTCTCTCTCTCACTAGGTCGCCATCTAATCTATGGTGTGAAGCAGCTCAATTTCGATTCGTCCACTTCGACATGGCCTTTCCTGTGGACAACATTGCAATGTCTTCTGCTACCGTTGTGTTCTAGTACGATATTTAGAAAAATCAGGATCGACGTCTGATGATCTTGAAGTCAATTGTAGTGGGGCAACAAGTCCCGAGTACAATCCAAAAGTTCCTTGAGTGCAGCACGGGACTGGCCTTAGCTAGTAGAACGACGAACGCGAAACGGATCCAAATGTATAAAACACGCTCAACACCGCTCTTTTCGACAGGGATCCGTTTTCGCTCCTGCTTGGCAGCCAGCTTGGCCACACTCATCATCGACGCATCCTTCGGGTGCTCACAGATAGATATAAGGGTTACATGCATCAGTCTCGTCGCTCAAACAAGCTCAGACCGAAACCTCACCTCGACAAACTCGTCAAAGTTCCAGCCGGTCCCTCAGGGCTCAGGCCATCCTGTGCAAACATATACCGGAGCCCATCATACCCAAGGCCAAACCACTCGCGGGCTTCGTTTACTGAGGCTGACGCGTCCCCCGGCACCGCACCAGCGGGGTGACAGCATGCTTCTCAAACAGCTCCTTCAACGCGTCCACCTCGCCCGCGTCGAATTTGATCCGGCTGTACGACGACCTGAACGGAGGATGCGCCGATCGGACGCGCGTTCGGCGCCCGAGCATCGATCTTCGAACCACGTGCGCCGAGGCCACCACAACAGCGGGGACCTCACCCAGGGCTGGGCCTGGGCCGCACCGTTCACGCCGGGGAAGCCCGTGCACCCCAGAAACTTGACACCACGTGCATGCTCCTCCCGCTGGCGTGCGCCGCGAGAGGACGAGAGCAATGAAATATGTTGGCGAAAGCCGAAATAGCGGCGCGTGTAATCCGTTCATTGGAGTATGCTAAGCTATTGAAACATCACAAAAAGAGTGATTGACATGGTCAATGCACAAACTCTATGGCAGATACACCACATATTGAGCAATAGTATACGATGGGTAATATGCCTGGATACGTGTTGGATTTCTCCGTGCTTGGTGGACGCGTTGACGCGAATTCCAACTCCGCCCCGACGCGCCTATAAAATGAACGCGTCGCGTCGACAGGGCAATATTGTAGACCTTTCTTCCCTCCTCTCACCACGCCCTCCGTTTACAACAGTATACATCCAACATGGCCGTGGCAAAGGTAACTCTCGTTTTCGTTTGAGCTTTTAGTCCACTGACGCGCATCGAACACAGGCAACAACCGAACATCCTTCAAAGGCGTCCAAAGCACCCGTGTCCAAGGCGTCCAAGGCCCCTGTGTCTGCTGCTCCCGCTTCAGCGGCACAGTCGCGCGGCGGAAGCGCCAAGGGCGGCGGTCAACCAGATGAACGAAAGAAGAGAAGAAAGGCGAGAAAAGAAACGTATAGCAGCTACATATACAAAGGTACGATTTTACGCTTGTGCTGAGTCTTCCCAGGGCATCCGCTGACGGGTCCGCGCTCTATGCTGTACAGTGTTGAAGCAGGTCCATCCGGACACGGGCATTTCGAACAAGGGTATGGCAATTCTGAACTCGTTCGTCAATGACTTGTTTGAGAGGATCGCAAACGAGGCGAGCAGTGCGTGATGGTGGTTTCTTGCATCATACTGGTGTTGGCTGATCGATCATTCGCTTAGAGCTTGCTACGTACACCAAGAAATCAACCATCTCCGCACGAGAAATTCAGACGGCAGTCCGGTTAATCTTACCTGGGGAGCTCGCAAAACACGCTATTAGTGAGGGCACGAAGAGTGTCACCAGTTCGTATCATTCCCCGACGCTTGCACTGTCTGGAACTGATTGTATGTGTTGCAGAATTCTCAGCTGGACAATGAACGACCATTCCGCTATATCTCCAAAAACATCTTCGTTGTCGTTTAATTGATTATTCGAGGTTGGAGAGTCACTAAAATGTAGCATAGCATCTCACCTCTTATCCAGTGAATACTACACATGCAGATATGATATTAGAACACATGCTAGAAACCTAGATTGCACAGACTGAGTGTCAGACAACATATCCCACGACTAAGAACATACCATATTTGTTCCCCGCTTCCTTTCTATTCCTCCGACCTTGTGCAATCCTCTCTTCCAGCGCATCCCGGTTCAAATACGCCTCCGTCAACAAGGTCGTCAGTTGATGTCTTGACCTCGCGACAGAACCCAGCTTGGCACCCTTTACATTCATTCTCGGCATCACTGGCTCCCCATTCTCGTTCACTGTCGCGCCCGTCGTCAACGCCTTCTTATCCTCGCGCTCCTTGATCTCCCTACGCGCCTTCTCCATCTCGGCAGCCATATCGACGTCCGCACCGTCTGTCTCCGGCTCGTACTGCGACTTCTCGAGCCCACGGATATGCTTGTCATACTCTGCCTGCCATTTTCGGGCATAAGACCCATAGTATGCGGCGTCGTACGGTGCGTATGCGCCAGAGGGAAGTTGGTAATAGCCTGGGTAGGGATCGTCTAGCGTCGGTGAAGGCGGTCGGAAGGTCGAGATAGCTGGGGCGGAAGACACGGAGATCGAGGGCGGTGCAGACATGGCCGTGGATGTAGTCGCGCCAGGCGCGCTTGTGATGGCAGGCGCGGATGACGTTGAAGGTGTCAGTGTCGATCGGAGGGGTGGCGTGCTCGACCCGAGTGAGAAAAAGTCTACGGGTGGTGCTGTCGACACTGATGGAGGAATGCTGGGCCTGGAGGGACCGTCTGTCTCAAGGGATAAATTGACCCTACCCTTTTTGAGAGAGGGAGGAAGAAAGGATGTCGATGGCGCGGAATCTACAGCTTGTCCTTTGGCTGCGTCGACAGAAGAAGGTTCGTTGCTGTCCGCGACTCCGCGCTTAGAGGCACGAAAGACGAGGCCAGGGCCACCTCCACCCCCGAGCACACGCTCTTCCTCTTTCTTCTTCTCGATCACGGGTGCGGGCTGTTTTGGCGCAGGAAGCATATTGAGGAGAGACGACTTTCCGCCCGTGCTCAGTGCGACCCGGGGCTTCTTTGCTGGTGGACTCTCATCCTCGTCATCTTCGGGGGGCGGGAGGGACGGGAGATTGATGGCTATTTTCTTGGTTCGTTTTGGTTTGGATGAGGCTGCGCTGGCAGCTGTTGTCGTGTTGGATGTAGAAGTCGAAGGTGGAGGAAGGGAGAGGGAGGACGACTTGGGTTGTGGAAGTGCCAACGTCGACTTGGATGTCGGTGGAGGGAGTCTGGAGAGCAGCGACGACGTGGACGTGGCGGGAGTCACGTGCGTGGTCGATGTTTTGGTCGTCTTTAACGAGTCTTCGTCGCCGCTCTCGACGTCGCTGCCGTAGTCTTCGATGCCGAACATGTCACACAACCAAAGGCGGGATTGCCAAATTAGGAAGGCTACCGCACGCGCCATTTCCCTTTTTACACCGTGAGAAACATGTTCCTTTTCTGAACTTCTAGCATTGACCAAGCGGTCGAGGGGCTCAATGTCACCGACCGACCATACTATCGAATAGACGAATCGTGGATGTCTATGGAGCACTAATGAACCAATAACCCAGGGAAATTGAACATCATGTTTGTAGCAAATTATGATTTGATTATGCACCAAGTCACCACTACACCTTGAGCTCGTCGCCTTCCACCATCCGTACCTCCACTCCCTTCCCACGTCTTCTATCCCACCACCTCTCCATCATCCTCAATAACGCATAGCACAACACCGAGACCACAAACCCGACGTAGATGCCGCAATCCCCTGACCCATTCTTGGCCACTGGGCCCACATACCACGCTTGCGACATGAACGGAATCAGTGCTCCAAATGCACACATAAATGCTAATACAGCAGGAATACTCCGTGGCAGCAACTTGGGCGAGTTCCACGTCTCGATCGGGTAGGCAGTTTCGTTCAAAGACCCACCGCGGAAGAGGACGTGTTCTGTGGTGACGATGCCCGTATAGGCCGCGCTCCAGTACCCGATGATGCCTACCACAAACTCGATGTGAGACGCCGGACGGCAAAACAAGTATGCCTCCTTACTGAGAATGTCAACAAACGTTGCATAGTACCTGCGGGCCCCAATGATGGCGACGGGAATCAAGCTGCCAACCCCAGTTCAGATTGTGGCTGACCACGTTACAAGGAAATACGCGACGCACATGGCTTCAGAGATGACGATATACACCCAGCGCGGTAGGAGCGAGAACCAATGGGAGACAGCCATGAGACTCGTACTGAATGTGTACATGGTGGGTGCAGCCGCGCTTGGCACGCCCAGTGCGACGAGCACTGTGAGAAATTTGCCGAAACCACCCAAAGGTGACAGAACCCCATACAACAAGCCTCCGACAGACGAACTGTTTTGGAAGGCAGTATTCCACACTGGTACATCAGGAGCCGCAGCTGCAAAGGCAGCCCCAAGAACACTACTGGGGATCTGTTATCAAGGTAAGTCATGGGGGCATGTGCACTCTACAACAACTTGCGAGTGATGTTATAAATCCGAGGTACGTGTAGAGGAAAAGTCGCGTGCTACACGTCAATGTCAGTCTATGTGGCTACACAGACGAATACAAGATGCAACTTACGATGATGCGGCGGGACTATGGTAAATACCGTAGTCGGGAGTCATTGGACTCCAGCTGATAACATTCGCCGCAGTGGTGGACGCAAAGGACAGAATCGAGGCTGCGGAGGCGGCTGGGACCGGTGCGTTTAGGTTAGCATGTAACTGCGGGTACCCGAGGGCTAGCATGGCGATAAAGGCAACGGCACTCGGTACCCACGCGACGCTCTCATACCTGTGGGCAAGTTCTTGCCAGTTCGACAATACAACATCGGAAAACATACCAGTGAAGGAATCGATAGCCAAGAAAAGTAACCTGCGAAACGCTTAGTGTTCTGGACGAATGAATGCAACAGTGCTACGAACAGAAAGAGAGATTAAACTGATGATAACTATACCCAGGGTATCATTCAGATGCGAGCTCACACTCGCCAACGTCTGGCCTCCGATGATGCAATTCAAAATCAGGAATCCTTGCATCGATAATACGTTGAAAGCGCTCGGTATTATGGAACCGTAATATCTTGGACCTCGTTGTTGGACAGTACATTCCAGACCTGCTCAACATCACTCACCCGAACGAAAAGCGCGACTGTACCATGGCACGCGTCCCTAGTTTCGGTCCAAACACCGCACTACACACGCGTTCAGACCGCAGGCAATTATGAGGACCTAACGGCTCACAAGTACGCTGGGAGAATACAAGTCCTAGTGTTTCCTTTCGTGAGCAACAGTATGGCAAACCAAATCAATGGGGTTCTTACACGAGGCCAGTCACAACGATGATTGCGATCGAATCGCGAACGCCCAGCGAAAAGAACGCTGGTCCAGCGGCTCCCGTGCCGAAGCTGCAAGGTAAAAAAAATCAGTTCAACATTCTCAGTGCATACCTTCATCTGTATTCCACCTACCTAATGATGTTCATGTTGGCCCCAAACCACACGAAAAACATTTGGTACCACCGCGTGTCTGTTCGTTCTGCTGCAGGGATAGGCGCGATCCTAGCATAGTTTGATGTCGGACAATCCACCATATCGAACACAAACGAACGCACCCATGCGTTTCCATGCCAAAGTTGTCCAACAGGTCCGTGACGCGATAGAGGAACCGCAGCGGTGAAGTGCGCTCGCTATTCGCTTCATCGGGTTCAACGGGGGTGCTCTCCTCAGAGGCTTTCAGCGAGTCCGGCAGGTCGTGAACATGGACTTGGTCGAAGGCGGGAGCAGACATTATCGTTGAGTGCGTGGCCACTGGTTCTTGGTGGACGCAGAACGGCGGTGTTTGATGGAGCGGTAGGCCTACAGAACCCGGATATACTTGTAACTTGATGCTAATTTAGTTAACCGGATCCGCATGGGGATGGGTAACGGTGAACGATATCGAGAGAAGCCGCTGCATACAAATTTCCGGCTCTTTGACCTGGGTATCTTTGAAGTTTGCTCGGAGTCGTTTGTTGGCATTGAAGAGAGTCAACATTTCCACACCGCAACATCTCGAGGCCGAACTTATCAGCGTCTTGGCTGCTGTATTAAACAAGACTAACCGCCGTCGATGTCACACTCTTTCGGAAAATGCTCGTTGAACATTGTTTCTCCCCGTCCTCGTCTCTGCAGAAACGGTCACGCGTCTCGCTCAGGCGGGCGGCTCTCACTTCTACCGATTCTCAGGAGTCAGGTCTATGTGAGATTGATGATGGTAATATAAGGCTATGAATGCCTTCAATGGCTTACAGTTTCTTTATTTGTTTCGGAAATTGCCAATGAAACCGGGTCTATGAGAGTCTTCATACTCTTACCTTGCTTCACAAGGTCATCTCGCAGGACGTACGGCCAAAGACCAAGCTCTGTCGCTTCGGTTGTGCCTCAAGGGTCACTACGTGAGCGACACTGCACGCCATCAACAATCATAGTGCCACTGATGGAGTCGCTTATTTCCTTGCCTTTGCTCCACTTCATACATTGCCTTCTCTTTCGTCCCGTTGTTCATCGCCTGCGATCCGCGTACCGATCAACGGCTAACCGACAGATAGAAAATATAACTGCTAGGTGAGCACAGCCCAATTGCTCCTCTAACTGGGTGCTGTTGATTTTCTTCAAGCTGTGCACGTCATGTCGTCCGATTCAACAGAGTCTGCTTACAATACTCTCTTGCTGAACAACTATATATCCCGTATGTCCATTCCTAATTTTATGTCGAGAGTTATCTCATTCGACCACGCAGTCATCGGATGCACCATTGTTGTATATGACTACAGTGAGATAGTCATGACTCTATCTTACCATCATGCAGTGATAATTGAAACCTTATCACCCCAGTCCTCACATTTTCGAAAGAGGTTTTTCGTTCTTCTCCCCATTTCTTGTTTCCCTCCTCATAATATACACAGATAGATTATGTTTGGGTAAGGGAGCAATTGAACGAGTAGCATGATCCTCACAATTCTACAGCGTAGGCGCTGGACCTGGGTCTCTGCGGTGTTTATTCTTGTGCGTCCTACGAACTTGTTGTGCACGTTCGGGTTCTGAACTGACTGCACAGGTCCGTTACGCCGGTCTCTGTTGGGCATTGTAAGTTTATTGGTGCTGTAGTCCGTCTTAGTTACTTAGGGATTACTCCAAAGGTTAAACGCGCTTCGTAAGTCTAAAAGCATGAGTCAGGGTTTACTAGGCTGAGCAAGCACCATGTCTGTACAAGTCGGTAGCACCTTTATACCCGGCCCGTTGAAAGTGAGCTCTTCTGTTTTCTACTCTGTCCGTCGCTGAGTGACGAATGGTTGTAGACGTGCGCATCCTAGTTTCTCTAGCAAACATCTGTCACTGACGGTT
>JBBPSB010000481.1:0-17454 GCA_038093375.1 Xerocomus brunneocitrinus
CTAGCAAACAACTGGCAAGCCACATCAGCCACATCATCAGAAAGTGAAAGAGGCGCCACACAAGCGCAGAATGGAGCTAGGAAGATCTAGAAAAGTGGGAGGAAGGAAACTTGAATATGGAGAACATGATGAGAATAAAATCAAGTAGAATAGAGTGCGAAATCACGAAACCTAACATTCAATTGCTGGAGGTCTGTCTAGCTCTATCTAGCTCTGGCCAGACTATGGTAGATGCTGATGCTATAAATTGATGCTTAACTTTGTAGAGACACATTGTCTTATATTATCAGCCTAGACCTACATCCTCAAGCAAACAAATAAGTGATGAGCAAAGGATCTCAACACTGAGATCTTCTTTGTCAATAAGTATAACATCTTTACCCACTTCATATCTAGTATTCACTTTCATACAGGATGATTAGAAATGTGAAAGATAAACATCTACTGCTACCACAACTATCTGTTTGACAGTTTGAAGCTGACTTCAAGCTCTTCACTTCTCCTCCAGAAACCAAGACCTATACACGGATCAATTGTTGGTGTCATCTCCTTGATCTGCTTAGGCCTCCTGATAGGTTTGCAGAGTTCATAATCCTTGCTATATTTCTCATGAAATGCCTATTTGGTCATATCAACATGAGGTATTAGATTTTGAGGTTTTAAATACAAGAACCAAGTAGTAAACAATACTACCAATCAAGTCACAGTGGATTGACATTTTCAGATCTACACTTACAATCTGTGCACACCAGGATGCTGTGAATGGGGCTAAATTGTCAGGAGAGGCAGCAGATGAAATCATTTTCCTTCCTGTTACCAATGACTTTCATACAGATTCTATGCTGCTAACAAGGATTATCTGGTTAAGGGGGAATGTCATAGCTTCTAATGGTGCTTCACATCATATTGTTAATCTTGCAATATTTAGTAGGACCTAAATATAGTATGACAAAAGTATGACACAGCTACTTATCAAACTTTGATTGCTGACAAATCTCAGGGACAATTGTTATCTCTTTGCCACAATCATCTTCAAAGCCATCAAGATGATCAGACCATTGAAAGAGTTTGACTGCTTTATGAGGAGGGCAAATTGTTCAACAAATAATCCAGGTGTTTTTCTTTGAAGGTAGTAGAGGATAAGGAAATTGATAATGATGTCATCAAGGTGATTCTTGGTATTATCATTGGGGCTAAACAGAAGTTCCAATAGTCTCAGGAGGGCAGGGGCAAGCACAAAGAAGTTTTATAGCTCAAGCAGTCTGTCATGGTGATCTGACCTTCATGTATCTACCTCTCCTGTTTCATTTTCACTAGCAAAAGTGGGTCATCAAGTGGCAAAATGAGTCCTTTATATATAAGATTTAGAAACTATACACTACTATAGAAGCTATTGTACTATGACAATTAAAATTGATATCTTCTTTGATGATGTTATCACCATTGCATTAGCCATCATGAAACCACACTTGATTTTCTGTATTAAAATAACACATACCAAAGTGACTAGCTCTAAAATATAGAATTCCTTTTAGTTTGAGATAAGTGTGTCACTAATCTCTTAGTAATTTGATCTAGTTATCAATAATAAAGTCTGAAGTTAGAGATGAGATATCTATTGTGATCATGTGAGGAATCCTAGATATATGTATACTTTTATCACATGGTACTTGACATTGACCACATAGGAGGGCTCTTGTACTTGAAAGATTTCATTCATCCAATAAATTGTCTGTGTTAGGTTGAAAGTTGTTGTCTATTGCATAGGCTATATGCAACCCAGCTAGGTGGAAAATGTTCACATAATAGCTCATTAATGCTTGCAAACTGCTCTCTCATCAGATATGTATTTGGGAATTACATATGAAGTTGTTATCTAATGTTTGAATGAATAACAGTAAAAAAAAATTGTTGTCCTCTGAGTTCCTGAAATTCTTTCACAAATTCTGGAAGATAGATACTTTGAAGACAGAAATTTTTATTCCAATATCTAGGGGTTTCAAACCAAATTGCAAATAAAAAACAGAATCACAACCACAGCTCCATTCTGATGCATCTCAAGGCAAAACCACTTCACCTAATGTTTTGGGATATTATGTGTATAGTAGAATCCAGGTAATAAGAAAGTTGATTACTATCATGTGCAATTTGATAGTTAAGTGTTAACTGTGTAGCATCTTTGGATTTCTTAGATCTGTCAACAATTTTACATTTCATGTTATAAGAGACTTGTACTAGAGGATCTTGTATAGACCATTTTAAAGCCTTGTGAAGATCATGAGGCATGTATTGAAGTCCTTTCTATTGATGAAATGAACTTATCAAATTTCTTGTATGTCCAATGACCTCAAGTGGTAATTCATTGTTGAATTTACATAAAGTGATATCATTAAGTAAATCTATTTACCCGAACTCATTGCATAACTATCCTAACATGCCTCCTGTAATCTTACTTATATGAAAGTCCTGTAGAATAGTAGTTCTGTTTGCTACTGCACTTCTTGATAGAGTAGTATAATATGTATGATTGATGACTCCAACAATGTGAGAGATCAACATTAAATGGACATGTTTTCCCTTGTAATACATAATCTGTCATAGCAAAGTTAGGAAGTACATGTACTTGTCTACATCATCAGAAGGTAGAACAGATATGATATCTTTAGTAACAAAAGGAATAAGTATAACATTTAATGACAATCTCTTGATTTGCATAGAATATGATGGATTCTCAAGTTTTACAAAAAAGGTATCTATCATTTATTGATCACAGGTACCTATTTTATTTGTCCAACTAGCAACAATGCCTTCTTGTCTGTTTGTTATATACAACTCAGTAGCATCATTATGCTTTATAATAACAGGCATTCTTACAATTTGTCTATTGTTGCTTCATCAATGAAAATAGGTATATTGGGATCTGGTGCTTCTACACCAATGTGGTTTATATAGGCTGTACATAGCTCCTCCTTTTGCTCTGTAGCAGAACTGGAAACAACCTTTTATAGAAGTTCAAAAAAGAATCTCTATAGAATAGACCAGGAGAAGGGAGGCAGTCTGGAGCTGGGGCTCAACAAATGATGGAAGAGAGGATAATACTACACCCTCTCCTCTCACCCTATCACCCCCTTCCCTTTTTCCCCTGCTCTCTATAGAGTCTGGAAAACCTAAAAAATCTGTGCTAACTGGAAATTCTGGACCACTGGGATCTAAACCTCTGATTTTCTGATGAGAATATCTAATATCTAAACCTGTCAAGCTTGTAAGTTGACATTTAATTTTGTAGAGATACACATAATCTTATCTTGTCAACCTATACCTACATCCACAAGCAAGAAAATAAGTAAGTAATAGATCTCAACATCAAGATCTGTCTGGTCTGTAAGTGGCCTACTCCATATCTAATCACTTTCATCCAGCTTCTCAGATCCAGGAATGTGAAAGATAAACACCTAGCACAATCACCTGTCAAACAGACTAGAGCTGACTTTGAGTTCTTCACTTCTCCCCCAACAATTGAGACCCATACACTAATTGTTTGCTAGCATGATCTATTTTCTGAAGCCTCTCATGAGTTCCCAAAGTCTCTAAAGTGTCACTCGAAAAATGCTCATATGGTCAATATCAACACGAGTATTTGAACATCAATGTTTTTAATACATCCACCAAGTAAGTAAATAACACTACTAATAGTCATAGATTGATTTTTTTTAAATCTCTACTTACAATCTGTACACACTGGGATAATAGGCGTGAGGTGAATTTGTTAGGACAAATGGAAGACAAAATTATCTTCCTTCCTAGTGATGCCAACAACTTTCATGTAGACTATATGCAATTAACAAAGGTCTCCTGGGTAGAGTAGATGGCTCCACAGTTTTTCATGATTCTGTGCATTATATGCTATTATAGAGATGAAGCAGAACAATAGTCTTCTCAGGGCAAGTGCAAGGAAGGTCTCTTGTAGTTTATCTGCCTCTCCTATTTCATTGTCATACTATCCACTTTATTCCAGCGTAGAGAGTACTCTCTATGGTTGTAGAGTTCACTTTCTCTATGTTTCACAGGTCCCTCATCACTGACATCAGCAAAACAAGATTTAACTATCCAGTACTGTCTAGTACCATAGTACTCATAGTGAGGGTCCATGCAGATAGTACTATCACAGTGTTACAGTAGTCATAGTGTCTTAGTTTCTCAGTCATGTTCTGCCTTTTATACTAAATATGGTATTTAGCTTGTAACACAGTACAATAGTTTAAATGTCCTTTTTGTACCACAATACAATCACTGACCATAATAGTTTCTACCAAGCTGACTTATATAGTTTTTAGACCAACAAAATTTGTGCTAATTAGACTCTTTTATTATTCTTTATTAACTATATAATACATATTTTGACTATTAAAATGTACTAAACAAAGTGTAGTGAAAGCACCTTAGGCACCAGTCTCCAAATAAATAAATGACTTCTTAGATAGAGTTCTTTATAAAAACATAAATAGCCTAATAGGTCAACTATCTACCCTTTAATTTAGTCTTTTTTGGATACAATTCTATATATATTCAGCCACTATTTCTCATGATTTGTTACAATAAATAGCAGAATCTCTAAAAAGCTCAAGCAGTTTTAAAGTACTTCTAAAAGGATCTTGAGAAGATCTTTGAAGTAACTCTAGAAACAATGCCTTGTTAGGACATGTCTTCGAGGACTCAAAAGGGAGAGAGAGAAGATAAGGCTAGTTTCATGGTGAAACCAACTAATACAACTCAGTGAGCACCAATACTGGGTAAGGACACAGGGTTTGTGAGGGTAAAGACTTTCAAAGTACAAAGTACTTTGAATGGTGAAGGGCCAAAGAATATGCTCTAGTGAGAATACTCACTAGGTTGATGAGCAATGGAATGGTAGTCAAGGTCTTGCTTGTGGTAGCAGTGAACAAATCAAAGAGAACTTATTTCTTTAGAGGAGCTATATAGGAGGCCTCTCTATATAGTATCTAGGTATTGTTTGTACTTGTATTGTATTTCTATATACGAAAGAACAATAGTGGCCAATGGCTGAAAGATCTCAAGTAAACAACCAATGATGTTAAAGACTTGGAAAGATAGCTAAAATAGCTCTTATCTATAGTCAATAGCAATAGAAGCTCTTATTGTAAACCAATCATAGATAATATGGTTATTGACCAATAGCATAACATGAGAGTGTCATCAGCTATCCAAATGAAGTGTCATGTGATATTCTAGAGATAAAATGTTTGACTGTTTGACTGATAGCATGATTAGATAAGATAAGATAAGATAAGATCTAATAATTTTCAACAAAGACCAAGAGAACTTGACTGAGGTTCTCTAACCAGCTCTTGGGCCTTTATATTCTACCAGGGTATGTACATCTGTTTGTACTAGATCTGATTGATCATATCATAAATATAGTAACTCTATACCCTGACAAGTCACTATGACTTAGTAGCACAGGTATTCGCAGACTCAGGTGTGTACAGAGTATCTGGTATACATTGTGACCCATAGCTTCTTTTCACACCATCACTAAGGCACACTTATACTAAAAGGATCAATGCCAATAACATTCACAAATCTTAGAATATAGTAGTACTAGCCTATAGGAGCAAGGGCATACTCATTCTCATCTCCAGGAACTAACACTGCGGAAAGACCTGGACTATGTTAGCAAGGGATTTTTCACAGATCCAGAGATTCTTTGTAGGTCCTACAGTCATTCAGCATAAATTTGTGATCATAGAGGATCCTGTTAGAATCTCTGGATTCTTGCTAGATGATACACAAATCCTTGCCACTCCCATGTGGCATTCCTGATTCATATGTTCAGTCACATTCTTCTCTCCTGAACAACCATCACTCTAGCATTGACCACTTAGATTTTATCCTCACTTATATTTACACAACACTTCAAGCTCATTGTTATTCCAGTTGGTCTCTACTGTTACGAATGGTACTCTTTTAACATCTTATCTCATCTTTTATCTTATCTTTTGATCTTATCTTTCATTAGTAACTCATGATGACTCACTCTTGAGTCACATCGAGTCACTATGACATATGCAAACGTCAAGTCATTCACCGTCACAGCCTTCTATTCTTATCCGTGCTGTGCTAGGTAACTATTCTTCCTATCATGATAATGGACCTTATCCATACCCTTAACCCTTGAATCCTCGGAGTCCGGTCCATCGGATCTCAAGAAGCGCACAGCCTAGCATGGCCTTCAAGGCACTGATACTGCGGTTGCTACGGATACCAGTGCAAACCTGTGTCATATAGCCATGATGACTCGTCCCTAGTCATAGTGACTCGTCAGGGTATAGGGTTACTATATTTACAATATGATCAGTCAGATCTAGTACAAACAGATATACATACCATGGTAGTATATAAAGGCCCAAGAGGGGGTGGTTATGAGAGTTGCTTCATTAGAACTTGACTTATCTTTCTACTCCCCTCAACGGACTCGGAGGATCTCTAGTTTGAGCCAACGGGCCACTAGAACGCGCTCGACGACGATACACGTGCTACATCCTCGATACCCAAGAGATCTCAGACGCTACGAGTACGCGACCATCCTTTTGGAGTAACGTACTCACGCGCTTACGCAAAGTATTGAGTGTCCGACACCTTACTAGCACACTTACAGTGAGAGAGACCCTCGGCCGTCGCATTAGGCTACGGAGCGGAGGCAGACGCTTTGCTAGAAGTCCTTTTTCAGGACTTAGCAAGACTCGAAGCAAGTTTAGACCGCTTCCAGAACTTTGTGGAAGATCGAATCCAAGGATCTCGCCACCGTTCGACATCAGCTTCGGTAAGAGACCTAGCTACCCCACCTCCAAACCCAGAAGAGTGGATCAACGAATTTATCGGGCTGCTTATCCCGCCTGGTATCGTTAGAGAGTTCCTTCCTAACGCTATACAGGAAGGTTTTTACGAGACTGAACAAGAGGCAGGTTTGAGAATCCGAGCGTGGTTACACAAGATTCCGCCGCTTCCAGTAGTACCTGACCAAGGTACTCCATCTGTTTCAAGGGAATCCTCGCCGGATCCTTTATTCGCACCCCAACTTCAGTCAGCAGTTCCAGAGTGAGTCATCGCCGGTCCTGTTAGACATGCAAGAATCTGCAGAGTGGTCTGAACCGAGTACGCATATCGTGATGCGTACCTAAGGTCCAAGGAGGAATTAGCTGCACAAAAGAAGTTTCCTTTCTTTTGAATGGGTATTGTAGTATCCATTGTACTTTTCTCTTACCTAACAGCGATTTTCTTGACTGTCTGGAGTGTACCTCGACAAAAGAACATAAGGTTCACCGTGGGATATGCCGACAAGTCTCTTTACTTCGCCATCTCTGAGATCGACTGGAAAGCGAATCAGAACACCTGGGAAAGAAAACCTGACAACAACAACGGTTGGGCTGAAGTCGAGGACATCGACACCAGTAGCTCGGAACCAGATTACTCCATCCCTGAGTGGTATCAGTGGTTACGAAACTGCATCCATTCGGATAGACTAAGAGAACTTGCGATTAACATTTTTGCAGACCACTTGAACGTTGCACTCTCGGTATCTGAATCCGAAAGGGAGAACCTTGAGATTGACAACCTTGCCACTGGAGGAGAATCCTTCCAAGCACCAGCAGGAGCTAACTGGTATACAGGACTGACACCTTTCGGCTTACCTCAAGCAGCACAAGAAGTAGCTGAGGAATATATCCCAGTTCCCCCACCGCCAACATTGGCAACACCAGAGCTGACAGATTCAGACTCTGAATGAACTATGAGTTTGCGTTTTTGATAATCGCAACCGTACTTTCCCTACTCGCTTTTGACCAAATCGCAGAGACTACGAAGCAGGAAGAAAATCTTGAAAACCCTTTTCTTACCCCAGTAAGCAGAGTCGCTACTGAGATAGAATCAGAATTGGACGAAGAGATCATACCGAAACCCGTTGAACCTAAGGAAACACCTCCACAGTATCAACCTATTACAAACAAGCCCTCTATCGGATTCCTGATAAAGAGAAACTAAGATGGCAGCCAATGTATCTCAAGCAAAATGCGAACAGTTTATGGCCGCATACCAGACATTGGCAGCAGGACAAGCCAACATGGCAGCAATTCAAGAAGCACAAAGCGCTAGTCTTGTAGCCATAGAAATGCAAAGAAACCAGCTCACTGAAGCTCTAGGAAGAGCAAACGATACTCTAAGAGAAACTCGAGAAAAGGCTGACGAGTCAGACCAAAGGACTCGCGCAATACTCGAGACTCATCAATGGGCTGAAATGACTGGAACCATGAAAGGGTCAGAAAGAAATGAGCCCTTAGGTGGAACCAGAGTAGAACTCTTTTCAGATCCAGGAACTTACGATGGATCCCCTGCCACTTTTGATGATTGGTGGATCAAGATGAAAGCATGGTTCGACTGCAACCAGCGACAATTTGCGGTTAAAGAATTCGACCCAATCCTCAACATACATGTTTGGGAACCAAATCCTAAACCACAAGCTTATGCCATCCTGTCCCATTTGAAAGGACAAAAGGGAGTTTTCTTTGCAGAAAGACAACTTCGAGACCTCGATGAAGGAACCTCGGATTTAACCACTTGGCGAAGGATCCAAAGTGAGATCGAAGGATTGTTCTGACCAGTGCATCAACAAGACTGGGCAAAGAAACAACTCCAAGAGTATAAACAAGGGAAGTCATCCATTGACGGATACATCAGTAAATGGATGTCCTTATACTCTAAAGCTGGACTAGGCAATGAATTGGGTGTCTGGAATCTCGAGAACGGAGTACGAGATGACGTTCGTGCCAAACTCTTCGAAGGACAATGAAAGAAAACTGTCGACGACACGTTGGCAGAAATTCAAGAGATTGGTCGACAAATCGAGTCATACCACATGTTTACTCGAAAGTCGACAACGTCTACGGATGACCAGGAAAAGAAACCCTGGAAACAACGAACAAATGTTCAAGCAGCGCAGAAGCAACAAAATGGTTGTTTTAACTGCGGAAGCAAAGAACACATGGCTAGGAATTGTCCAAAGCCGAAGAACTCATGCAATGAGTGCACATTCCTTGGCGGAAATCACAAGGAATCGTGTAGTCACAAGAAAAAGATTCAAGCGACAGAAACAGTGGAAACGCCTTCCACTAGCAACATCAAGGAAATCACGAGTGGACGAAACCCTCTTGATCAACTCCGAGGCATGGAGTATGAAGAAATGAAAGCTCATTTCTGGGACCTCAAGGAGACTTCGGGAAAAGTCAAAACAGATTGAACGAACAGGATGTTTGATCTGTTACTAACATATCTCACAGTACTTATTCTGAAAGCAAAGGGGCGTCTTCGAACGAAGCACGGCAGGCTAGACCTGTGCTTAATTCCCCTGAGCAAAATAAGAAAACCCCTGTCAAAGAATTGGAAATGACTGACACGCTAAAGGTAAAGTTATTAGCAGAAAATGCAAAATTACCTCTACGCGGATCAGACAGAGCGGCTGGATATGACTTATATGCAGCTGAAACAAAGGTGGTTCCATCACGAGGAAAAATGCTAATCGATACCAAGGTCGCCATAGCACTTCCTAAAGGAACTTATGGACACATTGCACCAAGAAGCGGACTTGCCGCAAAACACATGCTTGATGTAGGAGCAGGAGTAATCGACGAAGACTATCGCAGTTCAATCAAAGTACTCTTATTCAATCACGGAAATCAAGACTATGTTGTCGAAGAAGGTTCACACATGGCCCAATTAATTGTGGAAAGAATTATGAATCCCATGATAGTTGAGGTTGACGAACTTGACAATACCCAAAGAGGAGAACAAGGATTTGGATCCACAGAAGGATTCCATTTCGTCCCATCATTCAAAACGGAAAAGGAAATTCTGATGGACATCCAAATCACGTCACAAGAGAACAAAAACTATGTTCCACTCAAGGCTTTACTTGACAGTGGAGCAAACGAAATATTCATTGACCGACTATGGTGTCAAAAGAATAAACTTCCTCTACGACCACTAAGACGGGCATTAGCCGTCTATAATGTGGACGGAACGCGAAACTCAGCAGGAGATATCACGCATGCAGCAGATATCATCCTAGAGTATCAAGGACATCGTGAGCAGATCACAGCTGAAGTGACTGACTTAGGAAAGAATCACATGATACTGGGTTACACATGGCTGCAACAGCATAACCCTACCATTGATTGATCTAAAGGAAAAGTAACGCTTAACAAGTGTCCTCCAAGTTGTCAACATCTTCAAGACAAAGAAGGACACATATGCGTTGCGGAAGAAGAAGAACGAGAGCATGCATGGGAAGAATACTTCACCAGAGCCACAACAGACAAACCGGTAAAGGTTGTCAAAACAGCAGCAGAACTTGTGCCAAAAGAATTTCACAAGTATCTGAAAGTATTCACAGAGAAGAACACGGAACGAATGCCGATTCATAAACCCTGGGATCACACCATAGAGCTAAAAGATGACTTCAAACCTAAGAAAGGAAGAATCATCCCTCTATCCCCAGATGAACAACTAGAAGTAACAGAATATTTGGACGAGCAATTACGCAAAGGCTACATTAGGCCGTCTAAATCCCCTCAAACTTCTCCAATATTCTTTATCCCAAAGAAGGATGGAAAGAAACGTATGGTAACCGACTATCGGTACTTAAACGAATACACCATCAAAAACAACTACCCACTACCGTTGATATCACAACTTGTGGATCAACTCAAAGGAGCGAAGTTGTTTACAAAAATAGATCTCCGATGGGGATACAACAATGTACGCATCAAAGAAGGCGACGAATGGAAAGGAGCCTTTGTATGCTTCAAAGGAGCCTATGAACCGCTGGTCATGTTCTTTGGAATGTGCAATTCTCTGGCTACCGTCCAAGCAATGATGAACGAAATCTTTGCGGACATGTCATGGTGGGTGATTGTCTATATAGACGACATCATGATTTTCACCAAGACGGATGATGAAGAAGAACACAAAGTTATAGTTCTAGAAGTCATGAAACGACTCGAAGACAACGATTTGTTTGCCAGACCAGAAAAATGCACTTTCTGCGTCAAAGAAATTGAATTCCTCGGAATAGTAGTATCCGAAAAAGGAATTAAGATAGAAAACAAGAAGGTACAAGCCATCGTTCAATGGCCAGTACCTACCACGGTCAAAGGAGTCCGAAGTTTCTTAGGACTTGCTAACTTCTACAGAAGATTCATTGAAGGCTACGCTCAAATTGTGAGACCTCTCAACGACCTTACCAAGAAAGATCAACCTTTCGTATGGGGAGAATCCCAACAAAAAGTGTTTGATACTCTGAAATCGAAATTCACTACAGCACCGATATTGGCATACCCTGATGATAAATGCCAATTCAGGCTAGAAACCGACGCTTCAGACTTCGCCACAGGAGCCGTTCTGTCTATGTACAAAGAAGAAGATGAGAAATGGCATCCAGTTGCATTTTCATCTCATTCAATGTCGCCAGAAGAACGCAATTACCCTATTGCCGATAAAGAGATGCTGAGTGTTATCAGATCTCTAGAAATATGGCGACACTATCTTGAAGGAACTAAGAAACAGTTCAAAGTCTGGAACGACCATGCGAACCTTCAATGGTTCATGAAGAGCCAAAATCTTTCTAGAAGACAAGCTAGATGGGCTCAATACCTATCTAGATTCGATTTCAAATGGCTTCACAAAGCAGGATCATCCATGGGAAAAGCTGATGCTTTGTCCTGAAGAGAAGATCACACTACTGGAATGAACACCGACAATCAGGGAGTAACTGTCATACCTGTTGATCGAATTCATTCCACAGTCAAAATAACAGACGACGGAGACACACTCCTGTCCTGGATAAAGGAAGAAACATCTAAGATGTCAAGAACTGAGATTCACAACATGTGCGAAAAAGACGATGTATGTGAATCTGCTCAAGGTCTGATCATCAAAGGTGCAAAGATCTATATCCCAGAGGACACAATACTACGGACGGAAGTCATACAACTTCATCACGATACACCAGTAGCCGGACATGCCGGTTACGACAAAACTTTGGAACTCATACGCAGGCAATACTATTGGCCAGCTATGAATGGACAAGTCAAAGACTATGTCTCGCGATGCGACAGATGCGCACGGTTCAAAGGAACAAATAAGAGTCCAGCAGGAAAACTATCACCATTGGAAGTCCCTGACAAATCATGGGAAGACATCTCTGCTGACTTCACCACCGATCTTCCTCTGTCAAATGGATACGACTGAATTCTAGTCGTCGTAGACCAATTTTCAAAAGAAGTGGAGTTTATTCCATGCAACAAAACAGTGACGGCAATGGACACTGCCAAACTCTACATGAATCACGTGTGGATCAACCACGGATTACCACGGAGCATTGTTTCAGATCGAGGACCACAATTCGCTTCTCAAGGCATGCAAAGCCTTTGCAAGAGATTAGGGATTAAGCCCAAACTATCCACCGCTCATTATCCACAAACGGATGGACAAACAGAGCGAGTAAACAGAGATTTACAACAATGCCTCAGACTGTTTGCTGCAGAAAAACAAGAGCAATGGACCGATTGGCTAGCCATGGCCCAGTTCTCGCACAATAATGCAGAGCATTCAGCAACAAAGAAATCTCCTTTTGAACTCACTCGAACATATTCACCTCGAATGGGAGTTGAACTGGGAGCAACTAAAGCTCCAGCAGCGGATGAATTGGCTAATCAAATCCAACACAATATTGATGAAGCAAAAATCAATATGAAAAAGGCTCAGGAGCGAATGTCAGTACAAGCTGACAAACACTTATCTGAAGCACCCTCCTACTCTGTGGGAGATCTTGTTTGGCTAGCAACGGACAATTTACGCCTTCTGCGATTGTCATGGAAACTATCTGAAAAATGGTTGGGACCATATGCCATCACAAAAGTGCTCAACAATGCAGTCGAGCTTCGGCTTCCCAAATCTATGAGAATTCACTCCACGGTTAATATATCAAGAGTGAAACCATACAAGGAACGGCTTCCTGGACAACCGGTCACAGCTCCAGGACCGGCTAATGTTACCAAAGATCGTGAAGAAGAATATGAAGTTGACTACATAGTTGATTCTCGTCTGAGAAGAAACAAGATGGAATATCTTGTTCATCGGAAAGGCTACGAAGAGGATGATCACACATGGGAACCTGTGTCCAACCTTTCACATTCCAAGGATGTGATTCAGGATTTTCATAAAACCAAGCCATCTGTACCTTGGAAGTTGAGAATGGCTCAAGCGGATTTTCTATCCTTGTTCAAACCATACGAGAATGTAACGGATGCGCCCGCACCTTTCAATCGCCTGGAAGTTGATTCTTAGAAGGGGGGTAGTGTTACGAACGGTACTCTTTTCGCATCTTATCTCATCTTTCATCTTATCTTTTGATCTTATCTTTCATTAGTAACTCATGATGACTCACATTGGAGTCACATTGAGTCACTATGACGTGTGCACACGTTGAGTCATTCACTGTCACAGCCTTCTATTCATATCCATGCTGTGTCGGGTAACTATTCTTCCTATCATGATAACGGACCTTATCCGTACCCTTGACCCTTGATTCCTTGGAGTCTGGTCCATCGGATCTCAAGAAGCGCACAGCCTAGCATGGCCTTCAAGGCACTGATACTGCGGTTGCTGCGGATACCAGTGCAAACTTGTGTCACACAGCCATGATGACTCGTCCCTAGTCAAAGTGACTCATCAGGGTATAGGGTTACTATATTTACGATACGATCAGTCAGATCTAGTACAAACAGATGTACATACCATGGTAGTATATAAAGGCCCAAGAGCCGACCAGAGAACTTCAGTCAAGTTCTCTTGGATTATCTCCTCGAAACTTGTCCCATCCCCTCTCCTCTCTTTTGAGCTCTCGAGGACTGTCTCCTAACCGGGGCTGGTTATTAGAGTTGCTTCAGATTCTAATACAATGGAAATGCATACCATCCTGTGCCAGGAATGGCACAGTTCTCCTTTGCAGACTGTAGTTGATGTGAACGCCATGATTTCTCGTTACGTGCAGCCTTCTCAGTGGCTCGGCGCTCTGCTGCAATCTGTCGTGCCTCCTGATCAGCCATTTTCTTTACCTCGTACTTCATGTCCACTTTCTTCACAACATCTAAGACAACCTCGCCATATTCCTTGGCAAAAACCCAAGGCATCGAAAGGCCACTTTGAATGTCCTTGAGAGTGGCGATCGAGCATTTTGAGGCGATCGAAGTCAAAATTGGGTCTGGGAGAATAACAGCACATGTAAAAGAGGCATGAGGGAAGTCCTGCTCAGCACTGCAGCGACACCACAAAAAGAGCGCCTGGCGTACGTCCTGCAGGTGTTGTTGAACACGCCGACCAGCAGTCGGGATGGAATTGCGGGCAGGCTCTGTCTTGATGGTAATACCATTGTCGTTTGCCAGCTTGGGAGGTGCTGGAGATGCTGGACACTCGGCTGTTGTGCAGTTGTCACAGCACATGGTAGTGAGGGCTGAATGAGCGGCAGTGAGCGGCTTGAAGTAACACTGTGTGAAAATAGAACCACATTACTTACCTGAGTGTCCTGGTGGGTTATCAAACAACGTGTCGGCGACCTCACGTCGACATTGCCGTGTTTCAACGTACTCGTGTAAGCTGGGTTCCAGCTTCTTGCAGTACGTACGCTCGTCATTCTCCCCATCCTCTGCCTCTGATTCTGACTCTGATTCAACTCCATCGCGGTTTCTGACCACCTTCAATGCCGACGCCTCAAGAAACAACACCGCGCGAGCTTGAATTGTCGCTGATCGCCCTGCCCGTCCTGCACGCTGCACCCAAACCGTCAACGACTGTGGTGTACCCAACTGCCCCACAAATTGGATGTCAGGTATGTCCAGTCCCTACTCGTCTTCAAATTAATGTTGATTGTGCAAAGAGAGATCCGCTCGTACCATGCCGCCAACCTCAGTCACCCATAAAATCCGCCGCTCACCCGTACGAAAGAGTTCAAGCTCATTGGATTTCGAGCCGTCCGAGCACCGTGAATGGAGAAACCCCACATATGAGCGCACATGAGGAGGCAATAGTGCCTGCGAGTGTTCCCAGCCCAACTGTGAGTCTATTACCTTGTTGACAAAAATAAGTGCACGCTCTAATTCCTCCGCTCATGTTACCCCTTTGAACAAAAAGTCCACAGCACTGAAGTCAGTCGCATTTCGAATAAGACGAACTTCCTGATATATATATTTTTCTGTCGTTGCCAAGATTCAAGTGAAAAGACTGCGACGGGTTGATGTGCAGCAGTCGGTGTACTTCGGCGAGTACGCTGGGTGTCATAGTGGCTGACATAACATAAATAGGAACATTCATTGGAACAAATGAACGGAGCTTGTTGACCTTGGCAAACACTGGATGAAATTGACCGCCCCACTGTACTATGCAATGGGCCTCGTCAATGACAATACCACACAAGTGTTGATGGTACTTGGGCGAGCACAGAAGTACATTAAAATGTAGGTTTGATATTGCCATCTTGGGCGACGTAAATATTATCTGATATTTTTGGCTTGCCAGTTCCTATCTTTTGCTGAGTAGGTCAGATCTTTCGCCAATACAACTACTCACCTCATGCAGTTGGCTGCTGTATGTACTATGATTCACTGCAACGGCCATGATACCTATTTCGCAGCATCGCCGAGCCTATAGAATTTATACCATGGTTAATTCAATCGCAAAATAATGATTCATGCTGACCTGGTCCACCTCGAGTGAGTTCAGAGGTGAGATCACCAACACTATTTTGTTTGCACGAATCATGGATGGCATGACAAATGGTAAACTCTTTCCAGAACCTGTCCCAGCAATGATTGTACAATTGAGGCCCAGGAAGAACGCTTCTGCAGCATCAAGTTGCCAAGGGTATGGTGGCCGATTGTTGCACTTTTCTAGGCATGCCGCAGTAAGTGCTTGTCGGATTTCAAGAGACGAGTAGTTTGATTTTTTTTGAGCATTTTCACGGGCTTGTTCTAGGTTGGCATAGGATTTTTCCTTCTGCTCAGCGTGTATAGAGGCCGTACGCATAGGATAGCAAACTTAGGAACTTGAGCAATTTTAGGACATGTACAAAATAAGTATTTCCCCATCCCCAAAAGTACAGTTTCCATCCTAATTCGGACAACAACGTGACAAGTGTGACTCGATGTGATAGTCTGTGACCAAATGTCTCCAGACTTTTTGGTTATCGGCAGATCTCGAGTTTAGGGAGGGTACCAAAATGGATGGTGTCGAGACTACTTTGACTACATTTGGACCAGCCCTGATTTTTGTTTCATCTGTGGTGAGCGTTCGAATGCCCTGGGAAGGGTACCTGACAAACTACCAGTCCACAAGGTTGAAGCCACGCCGCCTCGGAAGATAAATGATAACGACCAAACGCGAGCCAGGACGCACCTTCGCTATCTGGACCCAGCTCTCTTAATTCAAACAGAATAGTCACATATGTGCAAGATCAATAGATTGCACGAAGCTTGCCAGCTGTCACAAACACATGCTGGAAAAGTCAGGCAATCCTCTGTATTGGGTCAAATTCAAACCTCATGGCAGGGTGGAGATAAAGGCGAACGGCCTTAATAACGACACCTGATAATGACACCGGGAGCAGTCCACACGGCTCAATGGTTGAAACTGAAGTGAATTAGGAAGAGATGTGATATCTTCAGGGCAGAGACAGAGGGTGGGAGTGCCCCGAAATCTACATCCAGCTCTCCAACGATGGCCAGGATAGTTATTTAACATATTGGATCGATTTAGCTGATGCATTCTTAGTGGATGTTAGTTATTCTGACGCTCTAGGACGCGCGAGACTTGCCAAATAGTCAGAATATGTAAACTCATGGTGTTATGAGCCACGGTAAACTATGAGAATTGCACAGAGCCAAGATGAACCTTGACTCAAACAATTAGCCTAGCTCCGACAAAGTTTTCTTTTAGATGGGCAGTGGCGGCATTCTCTGCGACCATCAATGTGCACCGCATGTTTATTTTCTTGATCCCCAAGTAACGAAAGTCACAAGATGATCTAAGCCCACCTTTGGCTAATCGTCTCCCAGTTGATACCCTCACTCATACCCTTGGTGGGTATACCCATGGGTACCTATTATCTTTTCATCACTATAGTATATAAAGTTATTGTTTAAAAGTCTAGTCTAGTCCTTGACCCCATGTGGTGAGTTTCTCCCGATCGAATCGGACACCTGGCCTGCAAATCTCCCGAGTTCATCGGACTGGCCGGTCGGGTGGGGTCGGGTTGAATGACCTGATGGAATCGGACTGGCCGGAGGAAGTATGTATGTCCGATAGAATCAACCAGGCCGAGGAGTTGTGTAG
>JBBPSB010000482.1:0-17450 GCA_038093375.1 Xerocomus brunneocitrinus
CACTTGTTCCGTTTTGAACAAAGAAGCCGCCGATGGGGTTTCCGCGGCCGGGGATGAGGATTGCGTGTGGATGGGGGCGGGGCGGGGGGCTTGTGCTGGATACATGCGATGAGATGGAGTTGGCACGGCGGTCGGGACGGGCGGACCTCGTCGGACCGACTGAGGTTGGGCGGGATCTGGAGCGTGAGCGGGGTGCGGGTGTGTCTTGTTGTTGTTGGTAGCGAATAGAAGAGTTGAGGTAGTCGTTGTGGTAAGCGATGTCGAACAATTGTTCGTCTGGAAAGGTGGGGAACTTGCGACAAGAATCTGGGATAAAGGGAATGTTGTGGGGCATGAAGAGATGGTCGTCGCGGTCGTCGTCGGTGGAGGTGGTCTGTGCGGGGGATGGTAGCTGAAAGCCATCTTGCCTGACGAGCGGTGGATAAGCCATAAGAGAAAAAAAAAAGAGAGAGAGAACGAGCGAGACCAAATATCACTCCGGAGGTCTTCGGTCCGAGTATGGGAACATGTTTGTTTATACTTGTTTATTTTTCAACATCTAATTCGAATTCGATCAACTCTGTTTGTACCTGGTGTCACGGGATACTAGTATTAGCTTAGTACCATGTACATTCAGTCAGTCGACGAAACAGTTCCCGTCCTCTGAAACAGAATAGTGGAGTTAGAATCAGTTCAGTACGCCCACATTGTCTTGGATCCCGGGACCCGGGCACAGAGAAACTCAATCGCCACCATCACCGTATCGCCATTTCCACCATCTCCGCCTTGTCTCCCAAATGAGTGACCTACCAGACCCATCTTCGACGTTTCATTTGTGGTTTCTTTGAAATACAGCGTGCCACACTTACTACCTGCCCTGGAATAGCTCACAAGCCCACAGTCCGGCTTCCCAGTCGCCCAAAGGAGGAGGGCCGCATTTAGACCGAGGCGTCCCATCCCCATTCGTACAACCCACATCCCCAGCCACACGCAGTCGTCTCCCAGTGGCAATGGAAATCGGTGCGTGGATGCGGGGCACAACAGGGTTGACGTCAATTGGGCATTGGGCATCTAGCCAACGTCATTCATTGCGATCATCGACCGGTATGGGAACTTGACCAAAGCTCTGGATGCGATGGAACAGATCCGTGCCGTGTATGTCCTGGACCAAACCAAACAGGTGCCTCCGTTGACGGTTACACGTAAAAGAGTGTCCAACAAGGTACCCCTCCGCCTACGCGAGATCCAGTGGGCGATAGGCAGCATGCCGAGATTGGCGCAGAGGTGTGGATGGGGTTGTGGGCCCGATCGTACGTATGTGCATGAGAAGCCTGGCAGTGGTGGGCCATCTTGAACAAAATACACGGATCGATGGGCCGTCGTTGCCAATCGTGGTGTCTTGCAAGGTTTGATCGATCTCCTTCGTGATTGGTGCAAGTATATATCATCGTGGGAGGCAGGCAGGGTGATGAGAACCAAAAAAGCGCGATACCTCTCGAGAAACGTTGATGGTGACGACGATGACTGACAAGACCTTATTACTTTGAGCATCGCGCATACGGTACAGAATGGAACGCACCCACGGTGAGCTACACGCACCTCGGCGCAGCCCTGCCACAGAGCAGGGCGCAGCCTCTCCATATCTGATGGGAAACCGCACATCTTCCCTTGGCTAATCGAAGAACGTCTATCAGTTGGGCTCCGGTTGTCATGCGCACGCAGCGAGTCGGTACAGCGGCATTTGACAGATACGCATGGTCCGGGGAAACGCAACGTCGAATAGAGTCGGTGGAGGAGACACTGAAACCACATACCAAGCAAGAGGACCCCGGATACTGCGGGGTAAAATGCTGTGTCATGGAGCGTGTCGGGCGTTGACGACGATGACAGTGACACCGGTCCAACTGTTGTGCCGCCGCTGCATACGGGAACCAGGTCAGTCTCCGCCGACGCCGGCGTTTGAAGGCCTTGCCGTGTGTTTGAGCCTAGTGGTCGTGATCGATGTGGTCTCGACGTGCCAGTCGGTAGTCGTAGGTACCGTCTGGTTCGTAGCAAGGCACGGACGACCCAAGGGACAAGAGAATGAAGACGGACTTGCCAACAAATCTCGTGCGGTGTGACGAGGACAAAAAACTGAGGGACACATTTGAAGGGGAAAAAAAAGTGGGAAAAAAGTGGAGACAATGATGAACCTCTTATCTACGCTCGACTCATCGCCTCGTGAGCCGCAATGTCCCTATTATCTCGTCAATTGTGTTCACCTGACGTGGTCTGCAGTCACGCCTATTGGTCACCTGTGGCTAGTTTATATTCACGTTCGTGTTCGGGACGCGATAACGGTACGTATCTAAGTCATGTGTGCTAGATGGAACGTTATATATACCCAAAGGTATCCCAAACAAGGCCGCTCAGCGCTCAGGTGTCTTGACACGTTTTCATGAAACAATTGATCTCGTGCACCATCTGATTGCGAATCCATGATCATATGCATTGTTGGGTGCCGTGGTTTCCAGTACAACGACAACCGTCCTCACGCGCGCGTTCTTGGTATCAAGCATCAGTGCTAACAAGGCTGAGAAAATCCTTCAGGGCCGTGTAATATGTTTTGCAGAGATAACGACCCCGCTCGTTCTTATCGCCAACGGACATTGTCACGCGAGACGCTACCTTGGTTAACGATGTACACTGATCACTGATACGCAAAAACGTAGAAAAATGACCAGGATGTCTTGGATCCCAGCGGAACCGTGCACTGATGGTGGACACAACTTGCTGATGTCCAGTTTGATGAGTGCGTGGTATCGGACGATGTGGATTCCCAGATCATTTGTGCCGTGATCATAAATTTAGAAGCCATCGCTTTTGCTTGATGCCCTCGGAGGAAATTCACAGAGTTAGCTAGCATTATCACGGACCCATTCAAACTCGCTCCTCGGTGGTGTTTTCTTCTCGGTACATTATTCGATTGTTCATTCGAATTAGAAAAGTTGTGATTAGCTCGGTTCAAACCGACGCTCAGGACCCAAGTACGGTACCAAGCAGGTTCGAACATGGTTGTTTACGTTCTTGACTGACCGTTGTTGTGGAGCTACAGATTACATCGTGTCTGTCCTGGGTGGTAAGTAAACGTGAACATTCGTTCGGTAGAACCGACGAACAACTTGTCAGTGTGTATCTCCAAGTTCTCATACACAAATGCCACTGGTTTGGTACCTTGGTTACGCACATCAAGGCTCCGCCTCACCATACACATGGTCGAGAATATCCCTTCATTGCAACCCCCTTGCCAACATTGAGCGCGGCACGCTCACACCGTTTACCTATCAAGCATCTCACCGTTTCATCACTATCATCTTATAGTGCACTTTTACATCATCCGTCCCAACACTGCCCCCCGTTCAAAGCACGAATCCGAAACTGATAAGCTCAGCCAACCCCGAGCACGCGATTCAGGGGGGTCACAGCTCGGTCCAGATTAAACCATGTACCTCGGTCGCAACGTGCTATATTGACTTGCCGAGTAGTCCGGTTGATGAATTCCCACAGGACCAAGTTTTCTCTTTCTCCCTCTCCCACGGGACTAGGTGGGTGTGACCGATGCTGTTCGTGTAATTTGCCACCATCATTGTAGGAAGACTATTGGAGTAAAAGGTTGTGATAGTTTCGCATGCGTGGCAGAAACAGGGGCTTATCCCGCTGGTGCATTTATCCTGAAAAATCGGCCAGATTTAAACAGTTTATCCGAATTTGAGCTGTCGGACCGATGGTCTTTCCCGACCTACCACGAGGAATAAGTAATTCTCGGCCAATACAGTGTTGAGCTACCCGAGTACAGATTCTCTTCACGTTAGCATGTCCGAGGTTTGCGCCCTATTGCGTGTCGAACGGAAACGACGTACATGCGGTGCACCCATTAAACTCACGAAACCCCCAATACTCAATCTGAAAGAGGAAAAAAATCGTGGTAAATAGCAAACTGAGAATGTGTACACGCACCGGTCGACGTTTCGAGGGACTGGTGGACGCAGTGTTTGGAAAGTGAGTAGCCTACCTAGTAGCAGACCGTCTGACTATGCCTCGACGTTCAGACAGTATTCTCAAGTCCCCGACATAGCATGTGCGGAGTAATTCATATCATCAACTGATGCGCCGAATATTGCACCCAGACAATACGCTTTAGGTATGGGAAGAGGGTTTCCAAGGACCATTCAGCGGTGCTGAAGATCAGAAAATGAGGCAGGTTACCAAGGCTTGTTGATACCGTGACTGATCATGGAAATGCAAGCACAGTCCGAGAACAATGACCGGATGATGACGTAAGGTTGTGTCACGATTGAATTCCGGTCATTTCAACAACTTAAGTTAGTAGGTTCATTCCGCTAAGTACGACGTATGTACCGTTTTTTATATATTCGCATTGCGACTCATAATGTTACGGAAAATATCCGATTGCATCTGCGGACTGAGCGGGACAATTCTCTCTGGGAATGGGTCAGATTCCACGCGTACGGAATCACATCAACCTCCCACTAGATAGGTCACCGGTCGTATATTCTCAACGCGCTCACCGGCAATTTGGGTTTGATGGGCACTACATTCCCAACGGAGGACAGGTCGGAGGTATGCGCAGTGCCTTGCTCTGATGGTCCTCTCCTCATTGATCGGTATTCCCCTTCTTCCTTTTTCAGGTTGGTTTTCACTCGTGAGATGGGACCTCACAGGTAAGGATTTGTACATTGGTATGGACCATCGCTCATCACTCGTGCAGTGCCCGCAGCGATTCACCATCAAAAGACATGTCTCATGGAAACATTGCAGTACACCCATACGCATGGGAAACCTCTGCATCAGACTATAAAGCCAGGACTCCCAGTCATCATTCCCTAGCAAAGTTTTCAAACGTCACACACAGTACACATGGCCATCGAAGTCGCGGTAAGTCTGCAGCGCTCCTCTCTTGGGGCATGGAGTAATCGGGCTGCCACAGACACCCAAATCAACCCAAATCCTCGTTGTCGGAGGTGGTCCAGCAGGTAGCTACGCTGCCGCTGCACTCGCCCGTGAAGGTTTCCAAGTTACCCTTGTCGAGGCTTCCAAGTTCCCAAGGTGAGAACTTGCATCTTTTGTATGGATTGCAGGACGGAGACCTAAATCGCTCTCAAGATACCACATTGGGGAGAGTTTGTTGCCATCTGTCCGCCCTTTCTTGCGCTTCATTGGCGCCGAGGAAAAGGTCAAGTCCTTTGGATTCGCACTCAAGGTCAGTCAGTGATACTTTGTTCGGCCAATGAACAAGCTGATGGCATTATCACAGCCCGGTGCAGCTGTCAAGCTTAACCAATACAAGCGCGAAGGATGTGAGTACATCGTGTCTGATGCCATATCGAACACATGTTAACCAAACCCTGCAGACACTGACTTCATCGCTCTCGACCCCAACAATGGTGCATGGAACGTCGTGCGTAGATTACCGATGATCAAGCTTGTTTCGCATGAAACTTATTTTTTTCGTAGGTCCGCTCCGAATTCGATGAAATTCTCCTTCGCCACGCAGCCTCCTGCGGTGTACGTGTTGTAGAAGAAACCCGAGTCAACGAAATACACTTCAGCAGCACTGACGCGCAGCGCCCGATTGCGGCATCATGGAAGAGGTCCAACGGCGAACAGGGCCGTATAGACTTTGAATACTTGGTCGACGCATCCGGCAGAAATGGCATCATGTCGACACGTTACCTCAACAACCGAAAATTCAACAAAAGCCTCAACAACGTCGCCTGCTGGGGTTACTGGGAGAACACTAATAAATACATGCCCGGAACGACGCGTGAGAATGCCGTGGTCATCGAAGCCCTCAAAGGTGATGCTCAGTTGGTCCCTATATCTACGCCTACTCATGGTCGGTACAGATGAGTCCGGATGGAGTTGGTTCATTCCCCTGCACGATGGAATCACGTCCGTCGGTATCGTTTTGGACCAAGACATCAGCATCAACAAGAAGCGTGCTGGCAAGGAGGCCGCCGGTGAACGCGGCTACACCCTTCAGCAACACTACCTCGAAGAGTTGGACCGATCGCCCGCCGTTTTGGAGCTCATCGGTGAAGGCAAGCTGCGCAACAAGGACAAACCAGAGGGTGTCAAGGCTGCAAGCGACTTCAGTTACTCCGCACCAACCTATGCAGGACCCAACTACCGCATTGCTGGAGATGCCGGAGGTGCGTAATTTCGACAACAAATAATCCCCCTGATCATGCTAAACCTCCTGGTAGCATTCATCGATCCCTTCTTCTCTTCTGGCGTCCACTTGGCCTTCACTGGTGCGCTGTCTGCGGCCATCACGATTGCTGCATCGATCCGTGGAACCGCTACGGAGGAAGAGGCGCAGCGCTGGCATACGTCCAAGGTCGGCGTGTCATATACCCGGTAAGCGACTTCTGCGAGCGGCGATGACAAGGGCGTCCTTAATCTCATCCTTCAGATTCCTGTTTGTCGTGTTGGGAACATACAAGCAAATTCGCAACCAGAGTGCTCCAGTGATGAGCGATGTTAACGAGGACAACTTCGATCGCGCGTTCGATCTTCTCCGACCTGGTAAGCAAAATTCATGATTTGCGAGGACACTGCCTGATGCACACCCAGTTATTCAGGGTACTGCAGATGTAGGAAGGTCTCTTAGCGAAGATGAACTCCAGGTAAGCTCATTTCTCCAGATTCGCCACAGGGAAGCTCTTAACAACTTGACAGAAAACCATGGACTTCTGCGGTCAACTGTTCGTCCCGGCTAACCCCGAGATGGATGCATCCGTCCGTTCTAGGTAGGTTATATCACCTCATCCACCTCGAGACGCGCTAAAACGTATTTACCTGTCAGAGTGAACCCGGAACTCCTTTCCCCTTCAGCACCCATCCTCCTTGACACCGACGTGAACAAACTCGTCTCCGCGGACGATGAGGATGCGAGGTTTGTGATCAACAAACTGAACGCGAGCAAGCCGATCCGTGGGATGTACAGCGCAACAGAACAATTTACCCACGAAAACCACCACGGATTCAAGGCCGTCTTGGAAACTGGTAAACTCGGGCTTACGTTGGGCGATACTCCTTAGACTTGGAATCGCTGTGTGACATGTACTTATCGAATAGAGAGTCGGGCCCAATGGGTTCCTACATCATGTTTATGTAAAACGCTTCATGTGCAATTTCATTTCTGCATTCCGACCACGCGAGCCCACATTCATGGCGAGTTATGGTTCAGCAATTTTTTTGTTCAATCGTTTTGTTGTTAAATGGTGGTGTCATCGTAACTTACAGGACCTTCACTGAGGGCAAAGGCGCAGACCTACATTACATAATCAGGCCTTAAAAGTCCATCGAAGTTTGATCGAAGTACTTCAATGAATGCCCGCTATCGGAAACTAGTACCGATTCCCTCTTTCTCTTCTCTTCCACTCGGTGGCTTGCTACGATTTATCTCTATGACTGCAAATTTTCACTTTTTTCACTGGGTATAGGGTTTGTGCCCAATTGCAATTTGCGATCGTAACAAACTCATTCAAGAGAGTTATTAGAGGCATGGGTCTCGGGAACTTGACGTCAAGCCACTTCAAAGCTGTTGTACCTGGGAATCCGATATGGGCCAGTAATCGTCAGCCAAGCCAGAACCCCGCAGTCCAAAGTGCAACACTCGGATTTTATGCTGCCCTTTTCAGCTTCGTTTGACTTTCTTGGGGTGTGCTGATCACGGAAGCATCGGATTTTATGCTGCCTCCGTTTGACATTCTGGACGAGCGCTGATCATTAGCAGCGGAAATATGCCATCGGCAGTGCCCGACTGTGCGATATATAATCCCCAAATCGCACCTGCTCCGCTTCATTCCCCATCTTTTCCCAAGATAGCCACTACTCTCATGCCCAACAACAAGACTCATTACATGGACAAAGATGCTGCAGCACGCATCCAGAGGCATTCTGTAAGTTTTGGCTTTGAGAGCAAGGATATTGGTTGTTGATTGGTGCAGGATCAAACGGGTAAAAATTCCGATTTCAAAGAGCGTGCGCAGAGTACTGCGGATCGCCGTGAATATGCACAGAGCTCTGGAAAAAGCGACAGCGCTCCAAAGAACAGCGAGAAAAAATGATGTGTCGAAACCAGGTTGGTTATTGGGAGATGTATGTTATCGAGTGTGCTCACCATGTCTCACTGAAAGATCTCGTGTGTACGACGTGGAATGTTCTTTTGGTGTTCTTTTATCTCTGAGTTGTCGAAAGAAATTCTTGATCTTTGATGATTCGTCGACATAAATTTCTTGTCAAAAAGCCCTTTGTATGTTCTCAGTCACGCTATTCCAGACCGACTGTTTGACACCGACTTCAATGGATTCCCTGCTCGAAATCTCGGGTCGAACGTACTGTAAAAGCGCACCGTGTACCAGTTCATGCCAGTCGTGACAATCATTTTTTACAGCTTTAGCATGTTGCTTTCCTGTGCGGCAACGTTCGGCGCACCCGGGACTATTAGCGATCAATTGATATATAAATACTGTTGGCCTACTGGTTGGCAGATATCGCTGAAATTGGTGCAGAATTGCTTAGCTTTCGAACATTGATTAGAGTCCGGAACGACCAAACGTCCTCCTTACACGCAAACACACATTCAAGTTATTTAAAATGTCCAAATTTCAAGCATATTTCAGGCGGTGTTTTACACCGTACAAGATCCTATTTTTACTAAAATCGCTTGGATCGGGAACAGGCGATCGCTCCCAGGGCTCAGTATGCCCTGATGCTCCTCAGGTAGTCAACCCTGTATGAGTTCGCTTCTGAAGTATTGCCCCTGTTGTAGTACGACCACATGGGCTCTTCCTGCAAGAACGAGTAAGTACGTGACACGACTAATATTCAGCTAGTCAAATCTCGCCTTGAACAACATCATGGCCTTGAACATGTTCTTGTCGTCAAGGATGAAACGATGGTAGATCCCAGCAGGAACAACCATGAGGTCACCAGGACTGAGTGCGCATCGGACCCACCTGTCGGTGGGGTGCTCTATTCAATGCCAGGTAAGAGGCAAATATGATGCCTGCCACGTAATGAGGCTCACCGCGAATGTCGAAATACCCGCTACCCTGGACAACATACCTGATCTCCTCTTCTTCGTGCATATGCCTGTAGGACGTAACATCTAGTCAGTATTCGGAACCAAACAAGATAAATACCCACTCATTGTGGAAGGCCTCGAGCTTCGCCTCGTAGATATCACCAAGGGCTTCTTTGGTGACGGTGATGAAATCTCTCTTGATGTACCCGCGCTCACGAGAGATGACATCGATCTCGGGCCAGTCATCTGTCATGGGTTCTGGGATAGGGACGTAGGTGTGGTGGAGCCCGAGAGCAGCGATGACTTCAATATCGACGGGTATACCAGAGTCATGGGGGAGGCGAATGTTGCCGGGGACATCGTCAAAGTAGTAGGCGCGCATATTCGAGTGACGTTACTGTTGTTACTGTGGAAGTTGGGATGTTCTGAGAGAGGAGGGCACTGTACTTATAGCTTTCGGTGACCCTCCTATACAATTCCCAAATACTTGCTCCCGTCCTCTCCCGAGATGATCTGGCCACTTCACTGATAGTTGTGCCACGAGGTGCACTGCGGGGATTACCATATGTTCGGATGCATCGGAATGCAAACTTAGAACTTGAGCACCGTTCGAGACGGCTAAACACTAGGTCCCATTGTTTGGTTTGAACCCCGGAAAGTCCAATAAGCGGCGGTTTTGAGACCATGCCAATTGTAATGAAGTCGAGTTGGTGTGGGGTTGTCAGCTTGAACATCTACCTACATTTCCGTCGTCCACGCAAAGATATAGTCTCCAAAGCATTATCTGTGCGCACTGCAAACTTGAACGAACTAATTCGGAGCAGCTGTGAGCGAGATCATCTCAACGCGATCAGGCCCTGTTCCCAGGGGGCTCTGATGATTGCGGGTAACTCAGTTGAACTGAACGGACCACGACATTATGGTTGGATCCAGCCATGTTAAGCACAGCCCGTAGCACACCTTCAGATCATGTCCTCCGACGCGACCACGCGGTCATAATGACGACAACGTGCATGCGATGCCTGCTCAACAAAAGTCATAGAATGACATGTTAGAAGAGGGGTTGGTGTGGTATAAATTTGAAAGAGTCACTTGATTTCTCTCCGTCCTTCAGCGATTTGTAACTTGGCCAGCTTGGCTCCGATATCCTGATCGAGGTTGCCATCAGTTATTAGATTAGATTGCGTGCTTATCGCATGGATACCCTGTATTACGTGACCCGCCATGGCTACCATACGGTGACCTTGAACACGATCGTTCAGACTTCTCGAATACCGAACAGCTGCAACCTCGTGCATGTGTTGTTGGCTACGAAAGTGGGTCAAACACTGCAACAACATTGACCACGATCTAACAAAGACAATCGATCCTTCCCCAGCATCAAGGTCCTTCGGATGAAGTAGGCCGTATATCTTTAGTAACCCTCTCCGACGGCAAAGTTCGGGAATTGGATAGCGGTGTTTTCATCGGAACGAAATTGAGACCGATGACTTATGGACCTCAAGCGAGTCGAGTGCTCACCTCTTTTCGAAAACAATGCTTTCACGGAGAGTGCGTCAAGGGTACCCAAACTCTTACCTCCTCTTTAACATCAGCGTTGAACCTCTCCCCCGACTCCGCCGGGTTTCATCACTCGAGTTCCGGACTTACGTTGTGATGATTGTAAGGCTGGTCGGTATGATGGAAACCCCGTGCGCAGTCGAGAAAAATGAAAAAAAAAAAAATTCAACAATTCCATCCCAGTCACCCTCCTCGCGGCTTTCTGACATGCTGGTGTGAATCCAGATAGCAATTATGTAGTCAATAAATCAAAAGACAGTCTTGTGGCGCTCAGCACTTCTACACACCTTACACCTGGATCATCATCATATTTTGCCTTCCGAAGGAGATGGAAGCACGTGTAGGAGATGAATACTATAATTCCTACCGCCGAGAAGACATGGTGCCGCGACCTAGCACCTCAAAGACCTGATAAATATGTACCATTATTTTAGTATCATACCATTGATGGCAGGGATAACTCACATTCACATACAACAGTATATGTAACCACTACCAAGGCGCGCAATTACCGGTTCCCCAACGATAGTTCAAGGTAGTGGGTGGTCATCCGTGGAAAGCGTGATACTGTAAAAAAGAAACATCAATGACTGCCATCGCAAACTCATCTAGGGTGACTTACCAGAGTTCCGTCTCATTGAGATCGCCGCGAGCCACGGCTGAAATCAGCCACTGCCTCGACAGACGCGCAGTCACTGAAACGATGGACGAAAAACGCCACACCCGCAAAGGTATGTATCCAAGGCAAGCAGTTCGCTCGCGGGAGACTTATGATCAAGTATGGTGGACGTGAACGAGACTACGCCTGGCCTGCGATAGCGGAGCTGAAATGCGACCATGCTCGGTATGGTCCAATACAAAAAGACTTCAAAGGACTCCAGTCGGTTGGAACTCCATCAGTGAAGCACTTCCATCGGGTTTTAAGCAAACGTCTATGTGGCACCGTAGGTTCGCGGCTCCCAAGAGTGTAAAGCCTTGAGTCAGGTGGCAGTGCTGGCGTCGCGTCTTCTCGACCGCCATCTCGTCCTTGCCAGGCTCGCTGGCAGCCTCGCCTCCTCGTTTTTCGCACCCACGCACTACTCCCTCTCGCAGTTCCGACGTCCAAACCAATGCTTGTCACAATGAGGATTGGCCATTACAAGTTGTATTGAGACTACAAATTGTATTGGCCAATTCCTATTATTGTGTGTCCGTTGCACCTCACTTGGGGGCCCGCTTGGTGCCCATCCCACCCTCACAGTGTGTCTGACAGGAAAGCCTTCCGGGGCTTTCGCCCACATCCTCACTCCAACTGTGTACATCATCTACTCCTGCCTGCGAGCCACCGTCGCGATCGAACTTCGCGGAAGGGCATTTTTCGTGAAACCGGGCGTAGCCGAGCATATTCAAAGTCCACCTGTATTCAACTGCTTATCGAACTCGAGGTTGTAAGTGGGCTACTTTCATGAGTACAAGAACATACACGGTTAGTGACTCCTGCGATTCATATCGTGTCCTGCCTTGTTGATGATCGACGCATCGTGACAGACGGTTCAGGGTTTTTTCGTTCAGGCCGGTGTAGACCAAGGATCAGTCGGTGCCACAGAGGTATGCACACGTCGTTACTCGAATTAGCTATCAGCTTGTCCTGTTGCATCTCATAACCGAACATTTGCTTTTCAGGTGCAAGTGCCCCCCAGATTCGGCTTGATCGATGAACGGGATGACCGGTGGACGACGTTCGTCGCAAAGATCAAGCAGCTCAACGCGACCGCCGGACCAGGCGTCCAGTTCAAAGCCTTTTTTCTCGGTCGACACGGTGAGGGATATCGTGCGTTCCCGCTTTTTTAGCGAACTCCCTGCGCTGGTGAGCTGACAGTCTGTCTCAAGATAACGTAGCCGAGTCAAAGTATGGCGCGGTGAGTTTATTAATTCGGAGCCTGAAGTGTGGATTATACTTGGAGCTATGAATGACCCGGGTGTTTCCAGGAATGGTTCACGTGAGACTTTCTCCCTCGATGATCTTGTCGCCTTTTCTGATTATTTGCATCAGACACTGGGCAAAATTGAATGGTGATGGGAAGATCGTTTGGGGTCGTTCAACTCTAGTACCGGGTCTGCCTCTGACTGACAGGCGGGCACACAGCCGATGCACAACTCACGCCATTGGGCGAACAGCAAGCCCAACATGCGCATGCTGCATGGGCAAAGGAACGCGTCTTTGGGATTCCTCTTCCAGTGAAGCTGTATACGAGTCCTCTGACGCGCGCGATACGGACCAACCAACTGACGTTTGACCATACCCTTTTACCCTCTGGTCCAAAGACGATCATCGTCGAGGTGAACCTTTTATCGTCCATCCGGTTGATATACTGCATTCATGTCTCACGCACAACGCGACAGAACATGCGCGAACGTAATGGCGTCCATACCTCCAATCGGCGGCGGACCCGCTCAGAGATACACAGCGCATTCCCAGGGTATGACTTTGAGGTCGGGTTCGCGGAGAAAGATGAACTATGGCAGCCAGATTATCGAGAGACCCCCGACGATATCGATCGTCGAGCGAGACAAGTGTTGGATATGATCTTTCAGAAGGATGCGGCACATTGTAGGCGTTTTCCCCCCTTTTGGTGCTGAGACTCATTCGTGGTTGTCAGATATATCGATCACGGCGCATTTTGGGTTTATTGGCGGTTTCTTGCGCATATGTCAGCATCGTCCTTGGATTCTTCCTACCGGAGGTTCGTGCCCGATATGCGTTCGTGCCTTCCTAGTGTGGCCTCACCCGTTTTTCTTCACGACATCAGGGATTCTACCAGTGGTCGTGAAAGGATCTGTTACGGAAGGAAAAATGTGTAATTGAGGGTGTGTTAGTTGGTCGCGGTGCACTCTCTCCGAGATACACAGACCTGAATTGCATAAGAGGTAAAGATGCACCAACATTACAAATGGTGACTGGGTATTAATTAGCCACTAGATATATGTCTGCTCGTTGCTGAAAGTGATGTTATTCATCGTTTCAAAGAGAGGCTTCACGAAGCACTGCTCCGGCTACCGGACAACGAGAAATATTCACAATCAAGCTATCTTGATTCCTGAGGCGTGAGGCCTCAACTCGTACATTTCTCAGTCTGGCTTGTCCAAGGTTATTCGATTGGGTTTTCAATCACACTATTTTCAGCTGCGCATGTGTGCTAGCCGGGACGCATTCGTATATTTGGCTAGACCTTCATCCATGAGCCCAGCATCGCAAGAGAGGACGCGACACCGCTTGGAGACTAACAAGTCACGTCTATAGTCGAGGAAAATGTTGGAAGAAACATCGGAGAGCTGGCAAGGGATATATATGTCTGCAGGGAGTCGCTATGTCCAATGAAAGTAGATATTGTTGTGCAGAGTATATTCGAGGAGGTGCGGCTGCGCAAGTGCACGTGGGAACTGCGCGAGTACAAACGATAAGTCAAAGCTGGTTACAAATATGTGTGGTGCCACAGGCCCTGCGTAGGTAGGCAGGGCGACTGGGGAGCTGTGAGGCCTTGAGCGGGGTTGGGCGCAGCTTCACGAGTACGTGGGCCAAATATGGATGAGTGGGAGGCACAGGCGTGCAAACGGCGGGTCCAACGAGAATGGTACATCCCGAATCAAGAACAGAGTGAGTGTACCCAAATAACACGTATCCTGTTCACCGTAGCGGCCCGAGATATAGAATAGCAAGGCAACCAGGATTGACAGTGTTATGATCTTGGTTTTTTTCCGTCACAACTTCCGGGACAAGGATGGATGGGATAGTGCGTATGTCGCCATCATGACCACCTTGTCAGGGTGTCGGAAAATATCACCAACTGCCAACTGGGGCAAGCGAGCGTGATGATGGTCCTCTTATACTGCTATAGAGGTGAACAAGCATCGTGGGAGGGGCGTGAATGTGCATGCTTTCTGCGGGCCACACGAACAGTCTGGCGCGCGTCAGGAGTGCTGTGGAGCTAGGTGAACTGTGGGCAGACGCAAAGGATGCATTCATGGCGGGGATGAAAATGAGGCGATCGAGCAGCATGGTGGATCTGCTATAAGCCCTGTTTACTGGTGGCGCTGCACCAAGTTAACACTCTCCAGTCAACTCTCCATATCAAAGTTTCCTGGGGAATAGGAGCCGTAAGTTCAGTGGTCTAATGGTTATGATTTCTGTCTCACACACAGAAGGTTCGGAGTTCGATCCTCCGCTGAACTAGTTTTTTGCCGCTTGGATTTGCAGGTCATACCCCTTGTCCCCAGGCATTACCGGGTCGTCATTGACTACGTTTCGCTATCCTATTGTACAATGAAGGATGGCGCCCTTTCCATTGCGTACGAGTTTGACTTTATTCACGTTTGACAAGTGTCTGACTTGGGCGCAGAATGATATCTGATTTCTTCTACCCTAACGTAGGAGGGGTAGAAAATCATATATATATGCTCAGCGCCAACCTCATCCGTCGAGGCCACAAAGTCATCGTCATTACGCACAGTCACCCTCCAGATCGTGTTGGTGTACGTTGGTTGCTCCCCTCGCTCAAGGTGTACTATCTTCCTTTCATGACCATCGCTTCCTCCGCCACCTTACCAAACTATTTCACGTTCCTTCCGTATTTTCGGACGATCATCCTTCGGGAGCATATTCAGCTGATCCATGCACATGCGAGTCTCTCGTCTCTCGGTCAAGAAGGCATACTGCATGCACATTTATTCAGCGTGCGTACGGTGTTTACGGATCACAGTTTATTCGGGTTCGAAGACGCGGCGAGCATCTTAACCAACAAGCTCCTAGCGGCCGCACTCAAAAACGTCGATGCTGTCATTTGCGTCTCGCACACGGGGTAAGTTTAAAGAAGTTCGAAATGGGTGTGTGTGCTCTGCGCAGAGAGCTAAAACTAACGTCAAACATGGCAGACGTGAAAACACCGTGCTACGGGGCCAACTGTTTGAGCCTTCGGAAGAGAATCCTTCGGTGTCGGTCGTGCGATCGAGCGTATACACCATCCCGAATGCACTTGTCGCTGAGCAGTTTACCCCTTCGCCGCAGCCGCAACCAGTCGAGACCAGTGAGTTCACGCAGCTCTCTTGGTTTATCCCTACTTTCCCAGGAGAGCTCAACACCCACAGTCAACATTGTCGTCATTTCACGCCTGGCTTATCGCAAGGGCATCGACCTCCTCGTCGCCACCGCGCCTCGCATATGCGCCGCTTTTCCGAACGTCAACTTTATCGTCGGTATGTGAGCGTGGTTCTTCCCAAACGACATGTATTCGATGTTCAAACCAGGCGGAGACGGTCCGAAATTAAACGACCTACTCCAAGCACGCGAACGACATCTCCTTCAAGACCGAATCGAACTCCTCGGGCCCGTTCGACATCGCGACGTGCGCAATGTAAGTCTGCCCTTTCACTTGCAAGGCAACCGTCATGTCTAACCCAATGCGATTGCTATACGCTCGCGTCCCAGGTTCTCGTCCGTGGCTCCATCTTCCTCAACACATCCCTAACCGAATCCTTTGGTATCGCCATCCTCGAAGCCGCCTGTACAGGCCTCTACGTTGTTTCCACCCGCGTCGGCGGCGTCCCAGAGATCCTTCCCGAAGACATGATCTCTTTCGCGAACCCCGACGAAGACGGTGCGTCCCCCATTCTTTTACGCTTCAGATGGACCGCCTATTCAAGTCACAGAGGTCTTCCGCGCGCTCTCCGAAGCGATCTGGATCGTCAGTCAAGGCAATCATGACCCCCTCGAAGCCCACGCGCGCGTCAGACGTTTCTATGACTGGATGCACGTCGCTGAACGGACAGAAGCGGTTTACAATACCGTCGTGCTCTCCGAACCCATCGATTTTGAGACGCGGATGAAACGGTGCGTGGTCGAATGGTATGGTACCCGATGCTGATGGCTGATTGTGTTGACGCAGGACGATGTCACTGGGTCCATTTGCGGGCCTAATCTACACCATCATTCTCATCGTCGACTGCCTCTTTTTCCTTTTTCTGGAATGGTGGATGCCGAGGGAAGACATGGACTTTGTACAAGAACATTGGAAACCCGATGTTTTTGTCGAGTTTGCTCAGGATGCAAGGATTCAGCCGGGTAAACATCATCAGACATAGGACACTTGACTTGATTGTTCAAAATGCAACAAATACGAGAAATAATGAATAAAAGAATGGGCTGCATATTTGAGATCCTGTTTTGTCATTAACACAGGAGTGGTGCACAAGATAGGGAGAATAAGGAAAAGAAGAACATATCACGTAGGCAAACGAAAATCAACACCCTTCTCCATGCCTCAAAACCTGCCCTTGCGCAGTTTGGGGCCTCCACGCCTTCTCATCCTCTTTGATGTGTCATGGTCCTCGCCTTCGGGATCAAAACCAATATCGCCAGCCAACATCTCCACTCTGTCCCGCTTGGAGGGCAACTGAACGCGGTCACGCAAGGAAGGCGAGTTGACTCGATTCCCGTCATCCAGCGACAACCGATCTAGCAATGATGCCCCACCACCGCCTCCGCCTGTATAGCCCACACGGTCTTCATCAGGATATCGGCGTCGCTCGTCACCAGGTGATGCAGAGCGGTAGCGGCCGCTGCCATTTCCCCGTAGCGGTTCCGCACGGTCGTGGTCGCGATCATCACGTCTTTCTCGCCTTAGTTTTACAGACCTAACTCGCCCAAGTGCGCTAGGTGGTCGCGGGGGCAAACCATTGGCCTGGAGCATGAGCGCACGTTCGGGGTGCATAGGCGGTGGTGCACGATCGCGACTCTCGTTCTGCACAGTCGGAGGGCCCGGGGGTTGAGCGACATGATGGTCAG
>JBBPSB010000483.1:0-17446 GCA_038093375.1 Xerocomus brunneocitrinus
ACACTGCTGCAATAATATTGACCACGATCGAGGTTTATCATCGCTGGCGGTTACAAGTCCAAGAGGTTGTTTGATATGCTCCCTCAGACGACGCCC
Organism: Xerocomus brunneocitrinus; assembly: GCA_038093375.1. Classification (NCBI taxonomy): domain Eukaryota; kingdom Fungi; phylum Basidiomycota; class Agaricomycetes; order Boletales; family Boletaceae; genus Xerocomus; species Xerocomus brunneocitrinus. The sequence continues at coordinate 97 of JBBPSB010000483.1, forward strand.
AATGACGTGGTCGTTGTTGTATGGTGTCACTGGATCGGAGACCGACAATGGCAGCTGGCTTGAACGCATTTCGGACTAAACCTGTTCGAGATCGGCCTCTCTTGGACAAGGACCACAAAAACTGATTTCAATCATACATACCAGACTCACAATAAACAAAGGCACGGGAGGAGCGAACGGGTTGGTGCCGACTTGAATCCCTCGCGGGAATGGGATGAAACATTGTTGACCGATATTCGCGAGTGCTTGATCCTGGCGTAGGTGTACAGTAAGGCGAGTTTGGATACAGAGACTCTGCAATAGCGACCGAAATGAAGTTCTATACAAGTCAAGCACCGAAAACACGAGGTGGGGCCTATTTCAGGGAGGGGCAACGTGTATACGCACAGACCATAACTTCTTCGTTTACTCTCTTGGTTGCATGTTGCCAACGACCATGTCGACGAGGAGTGGTGCGTACTGACGAGATAAAACTGCATTCATGCTGATCATTTGAGAAGAATATCCCCGGCACCTTGAAATGGACGTCGATGACTACGTTTACGCAGTGACATTTACAGCGAACGGAAAGCATCTCGTCTGTGGCGGGCTCAAGCTTGTCCAAGTGTGGCGAGTGAAGGATGGCAAACGGGTAGCGACGATGCCAGTGGAGCACAGTGTCTACAGTGTTGCTGTATCCAATGATGGAAGATGGATCGCAGCGGGGTTCACAGGCGGTGTGTCTCTTTGGGACGCGAGGACCTACGAACAAGTCTTTGCAGGCAAGGGATATCAAACACTCATCCACGACTTGAGGGTCGAAGCAGCCAAATATTCTCCACAAGGCGACCGAATCGCGACAATCACTAATGAATCAGTCCGGGTCTGGGATAGCAACGATGGTCGCTTACTTGTCGATATCAGAAGAGTGAATCCGTGGTGCGATTTCCTCTGGTTCAAAAACTACCTCTTCGTCCGCACCATAAACAGCACCATCAAGCAAATCGATGCAGCCACCGGGTCAACCGTCTGGGAGTGGCCAGTTCCTGATGCCGACTACTACTACTCATGCATTGCCTTGCCGCAACACCGAAATTTCATAACCTACTCTGCAAAGAAAACCGTTACCTTCTGGAACACCACGACACAATCTCAACTCTGTCTCATCCCACACACCTACGACATACGTTCAATCGCATGCTCTTCAGACGGCCAACTCCTTGCAATTGCTGCAGAGAGAAAAATCATCGTAAAAGACCTATCTGTCTTATTCATCTCGGTACGTTTCGTGTCCTGTCTTCAATTCATCTGCACTACATCTCAATCTCACCTCACATTCCAGGACCCAGAACTTCATATCGACGGCGCTGCACTCGATGCATGGAAACACGGTCAACTCACAGATGCAGAAGTATTACTATCCGCGGCAATCCCGACGTCGGAGAATAGGGCCCATCATGTACTCGCTAGTCGAGCTCTTGTTCGGGCACGCTTGGGACAGTGGGACGCAGCACTCGTCGACGCCGAGGAGGTACTTGTTGCTCTTCCCTCGCATATGTAGACGCTGACACCTTGTTAAACCAAGTCCGTCAAAATCCAGCGATCCGTCATCGGCTACATTGCAAAGTGTGTGGCTCTCGTTGGCAACGGGGAAAAGCACAAGGGATTTCAGATGTGCGATATTGTGCTCCAGCATTTTCCTTCAGAGCATGGTACCCTTCTCTTTCTCATCCAGGTACGTGATTCTGCCCAACCCTGGTCCTCTTTCATCACAATCCCTTTTCAGGCTGTTGTCCTCTTCATGGCCGGAGACCGTGTCGATACGATTTCACGCATGACCTCGTTACTGACGCGTGGGTGGACCCAGCGTTATATGTAGTCCAGGCACGTGAACGATGTCCTTATATCCGCTAGCATCACTACTGACGTCTCCGATAGGCATATATGCACCTTCTCTACGGGAACTTGCATATGGAGAGCAGCAGCTACGAGCGTGCCATTCAGTCGTTTGAAGACGCGCGAATCAAACTGGGTAACCGCACTTGTCAACTACCGTTGATAATCTCATTGGTATATCCTACTACATCGCAGTGTGTCAAAATTCATCACTTCTTACAGATCTCTGGATGGAGATTTGATGATTTGGCGGTCACAATCCAACAACGCCTTTGTGAGGTTCTCTGGGCAGCGGGTTCCACGAAGGAGGCTGGCGAGTCTATATTGCGCATGGTGGATGACGTGACCAACATGACCGAGCCCATCAAAACGTGGGTTTCTGGTGAGCTGATGTTCTACCTACCCTTCCAATAACTGCGACACTGACGTGATCAGACTTTAAATATCGTTGCCGCACCAAACTAGAGGACCTCGGCGATAGTACCGCGATTGCTAGACAATATGACGAGGCCATCTCACAGTACACGGCTGCATTGTCGCTTGACCCTGCTAGCCCGCAACACCTGCTGGTTAAGCGAAGCAGAGCATATGCAGAAACAGGAAAGTGGAAGGATGCTCTGAACGACGCAAATGAAGTGGGTTATTTCAATTTGTTCAAGTTCGTCTATGCTAATGGGCACTGTTCAGGTAACCAAACTTGATTCATCCTCTCCATCGGGTTACGAGAGGAAGTATGCAGCACTGTTTGGTATGGGACACCATGATGACGCAACAGTCGCATTCGAGACAATGGTCTTGAAGATGTCAGAATCATCTGATCCAGAGATTCGTGGTGAGGCTAATCACGTCATACTGATATTCTTCCGCTGATATCCCCTCGTAGAGCGATCCCGCCACTATATTCCGCCAGAACAGACGAAGAAAGCGATCCGTACATCTATCAAGAATGCCACCCGTGATTCGCCATTGGTGCTCATCAATGCCTTATCTGGTCGTCTGTGCAACAAATCAGAGCAGGTTGCTGCATTTGAATCAACGTCCGTCTTCGTGGAGCTCGTCTTGTCCATGACCACACACATCGACCATGCTCGTATCGAACAAGTGGTAGGGGAATTCTACCGTTATGCCACGTTCTCGCACACGTGGGAGGGCAATGAACCTCTGCACGAAAAGGTCATCAAAATTGTGGTGTACGACCTCGAGGCGTTCTCCACCCATGAGAAACTTCAAATGTTCTGTAAAATCGTACGAGAGGAGGGATTCAACTGGGCGTGGAGCGATACATGCTGTATCGACAAAGGGGATCATTTCGTACTCCAAGAAGCGCTTGTTAGCATGTTCAAGTGGTATGAGGGGTCTGCGATGACGATCATCTTCCTCTGCGACGTTGATAGACTAGCGGAGCTTGGTGCTCTGACGATGAGCAGATGGAATTCGCGCGGGTGGACATTACAGGAATATCACGCGGCGAAGGTGGTCCGGATCTACACCAAGGATTGGACACCATACTTGGGACTCACTATCTACAACCACAAGGAATCACCCGAGATCATCTTGGAGATGGCGCAGGCAACAGGTATCTCGGGACAAGCGTTGACGGCACTCGGGTTGAGTGACATACGGCAGAAGCTTCGTCTGGCCTCCACACGAGAGACAACACGGGTCGAGGATGCGGCCTACTCGTTACTTGGAATTTTCTCGATGACCTTACCAGTCACATATGGCGAAGGAGACCAGGCGCTTGGACGACTCTTATCACACCTACTCACGAGCTCGGGGGATATGAGCCTCCTTGCATGGACAGGGATATCTGGCAGCTTCAACACATGTCTTCCAGCCAATATCATTGTGTTCAGTCAGCCTCCAACCTCATATATTCCGCCAGCCATTCCCAATGCCGAGACGGGAACGATCACTGTTGGGCTGCGTGCCTTTTCCCCTAACGTTACCTTGGTCACAAAGTTATACGACCAACTGAATGTGCTCCCCATCCCGTTCTTTGTAGGCCAACGGCTGAAGCTTCCATCCCTTACTTTCAAGATGGGGCATCTGTCAATCGTTCAGAACGCTACGGAGAGTCTGATCACTGTCCAGGTAGAGGAGATCACGTCGGCGACGTTGAACCGGCTGATAGAGGGTGTGCGAGTGCTGGACGTGCTTTGATAATTTCACGAGATTCTCTTTCTTTCATGTATTTCTTGCTGCGAACAATCTTTGAGAACTCGTCTACTCACCGCGGGCTCGTGTGTCACAGGCTGCTTTGTGGAAACCAGCCGTGGCCAACGGCGGGAACACTGAGACGAGCGGACAAGCGAACTGGACCAAGCTCTATAAGGGCGACTACGACGTACGGGTACAAGATGGACTACTCCTACCGCTATGAGGTGCGACGTAGATATACTGTACACGTGACCAGTATGCCAATGGGCTTACATCAGTCTCCTCTGCGTCGTGGGTGGAATTCCTGCAGCGTCCGACAGCCTCATTCGGATTCCAGAGATAGAGATGGGAAATTCCAAAACACACCATCGTACGTGCTGCAGTTATTTCGAATGCTCGATCTGAAACCATAGTCATTCTATGTCTTTTTCACTTGTCATCGTCGATAGTCGAAGATATCATTCCGACTATGTTGTATCGTCTTCCTGGACGCTACATTACAAGCGGCCTTGATGGAACGAGACAGATTTCTGGCACTCGAGTACCCGAGAGATGACAAGGATTTGTAGCTCGCGGCATTGGTTGTGTCTGACTGCACACATGTCAGTCGACGATCTCTTTTTGTGATTTTAGAAGGGAAACGAAAGCATATATTTTCCTCAAGAAATTCCCGTGAGTGATTCCGTGTCTTGCCTCGCTCAATTGCAGTGGCCATGCTAACCAAAGAACGAGATTGCTTTGAAACACACCTTCGCTAGGGGTTCCCAAAAGTGGTGATACAATAGGTACAAGAAAAAGACCGTCATTTATGTTGGGGCTCGATGTCTGTGAATTTGAGCCCTTCGGGGACGACACATTGGTCCCCACCTTGGGCTATCTCGGCGTTTTCGAATTGTTTTCATCACACTGATAGCGGGGCCTTTCTGCCGGGCATGAAACCATTCCACATGTTCACCCGAATAGCTCCAGTGACTGTTTCGAACCTTGTAGGGTTCGCTCTGCTCGGAACCTTGTTGGTGGCAAATCGGACATAATATATCTGAACCGCTCAAATACCATTTAGTCAATATCTTCCGAACCTCAGGCCTCAGGCCTCAGGGGCGCGCATGAGGCCTTGGAATGATCTGGCCCAGCGATCCATGTATTGCGATCTCGATGTAGTCTGGTGACCAACCTATCTTGGAACTGGCCGTGTAGGAAGGCGAGGGGGTGGAGGCATCCACGTCGCCCTCCCACTTGCCCTCGCTCGCCCCTCACCCTCTCGTCGCCCTTGTCTGCTGGTCACCCACCATACTCGCGGGCACGAGCATGAGTAGTAGACAATGTATCTGCTGCTCGTACGCGTGCTTGTGCGCACTCGCGTATCGTTGTCACCCTTCCTGGACTGCCATCACCGTCATCACCCTCGCTCGCCTCACCCTCGCGCTGCTTACCCTCTCGCCTACTGGTCCCCAGGGTGCTTGTGCCCTCACTCTCCTTGCTCGCCCATCTTACCCTTGCACCACTTGCCCTTTGGGCCCGGGGCTCACCTCATCTCGCCCTTGTCCTCTTGCCTTGTCGCTCTCGCCTGCTGGTCACCAACGTGCTCGCAAGTACGAGCACAAATGGCGGTCAATGTGTCCGCTATTTCGTGCGCATGGTTGTGCATGTCCTCGGCATCTGGAACTCTCCTGTCGTCCACATGCGCCGGATGCTTGCGCGCTCCGCCATCCGCCAGCGCCTGGCATTCTGAGACTCCGCCGTTGTCCATGGACCGGTTGCTCGCGCACTCCACCATCCTCTGTCGGCGTCTGGGGCCCTAGGAACGCATCCATACAGTATGGCGAGTGCAGCCCATGGTGGACAAGATTTGCACCCTGGACTGGTTCTTACGGTCCCTCTTACCTCCTTGTTTTGAGGATCTTCAACGAGCTGCCAAAAATGGGCCAGTTATCATTGCGAATGTAAGTAAATACGGCCATGACGCCCTCATTGTTCTCCACTCTCGCATACATACGTGCCTCTTGGACGATGTGTTCAACTATGTACCCAATTATCGGAATTGACCCAGGGTGTATGGGCCGCAAAGGGAGCTGTACGTGTTGCACAAATCTAACAAATAAGCCACATTCGAGCGCGAGGAAGACTGATCAGCATCAACATCACAATATATAGAGACTCTGCGGGTTAATTGCTTGAGTGTTGAACGCTGCGTATTTGCAATACACAGAGATGTGATCTTGCAAGATGGGGCGCGCAACCGCACAAGTACGGGTTACCATACCAGTCACTGCGCATGTCCGTGACAACTCAAGGCCTCACATCACGTGCGCGACCTTGCAATTTGCATATGCATCATGATCTGAAAAACTAGCCGAAGGGGGGAGGGAAGGGTAACTAATACAATTTTAGATTGATGAAGAGCAAACTGCGTCTGTTTTGCAGATGGCCGGCAGGAGACGGGCCAAGTGGAGAAGCGAGCGGATAACGTTTTGGTGATCGGGATATTCCGAAGCCGTGAGCGCACATCAAAACGAAGTCTGAAATAGGCAAGAGGTTTCTTAGATAATAGAACTAATCTCGATGCGGCTCTAGCCCAATTTCGGAAAATACAGCCGTGGGTGGAAGGGGTCCTAGACAATCGAGATCTCCGTCTGTCCCCCCTATATAATCTAATGCCGCATACCCCAGTCTTGGCACGTTCAGAAACATGACCACATCCCACAAAGACCTGGATAAGAAGACGCCCGGGAAAGCAGAGTTTCGATTCAAGGAGGGCGCACAGACGTCGATCTACTTTGCGGTCACTGCTTTGAAATGGAATTTCTCTTACCGCGACGCCAATCCTGGCGATCCATCCAGTGAGTCTTTACTCATTCAATAGGCATCAAGTGGTTGATGTACATCGCTTAAAGTTCTCGAGGGGACCTTTGATTACAATCAAGCTTTCTTCAAAGAGATCCCCGTCCAGCCAATCGACGCTAATTTCCGCGTTAAGCAAGAAAAGGTGGGCGGGGTTAATGGCGCGTACATCGCGTTCTACGCACCGAAATCGGAAGAACTATTGGGCGAGGTTTGTTCCTTGTCTACTCGCTCGTTCACTGGCACTTTCTGATATATCCCGCTCACAGTTTCGTGCCAAAGATTCGGTGAGCCATTTTTCTATCTTTTCCGTTCTCCATCGCAACCTGAAATTATGCATCATCAGCACAACGTACTCGGCGCCTTCGAGTCCAGGGGTGAGCTCTTGCAGGGTAAATGGGACGTCGTGCACAGCGACTCGTGGAAAGAAAGGCTGGGAAAAAAGTATGGTGGAAGTGGAACGGATTTGAAGGTATCGATTGTCAAGAGCGGTTCCGACGTTGCATACTTGCAATTTGCGAATGACAACCTGGGTTGGGAATTCTCGTACGGCGATCAACAAGGGGAATCCGGTGAGGCTCTACTCGTTCAATAGGCATCGAGTGGCTGATGTACGTCACGTGGAGCTCTCGACGGGACTTTCTTTTACCATGACGGTTACTTCGACAATGAGTATCCAGACAAGCGGTCCTTCGACGCTGATTTTCAAGTTGTCAAAGTAGAGGATAAAACAGGGCATTACGTGCTTATCCAGCTCTACAAACCTGGCAAGACTGATGAGTTTTTGGGCGAGGTTTGCTCTCTCCTTCTCTCTTGCTCACTGGAATTCCCTGATACATCGTGTTCGTAGTTACTTGCCGCAGATTCGGTGAGCTCACTCTCCACCTCTTTCGTTTTTCACCACCTGAATGTGCGCTAGGGCAACGAAGCCGCAGATTCCGGATTATTGGAAAAACGCTACCAGGGTGAATGGAAACGCGTGAAGGTCGCATGGAAGGACGTGCTGAAAACCAAGTATGGGCATGAAACGGTAGCGGAAGCACTGTTTTACAAAGGCAGCGATCCTTTGAAACCGATATCATTTCGCTTCGAGGCTTACGAACTAGGTTGGGAACTTTCGAACGATCCCTTGAAGATCGGACAGCGTGAGTCTTTACTCGTTCAAACTTTAGACTCGTCAAGAGGTTGATGTGCATGGCATGAAGGTCTTCCCGGAATTTTCTTTTTCGGTGATAACTTCCAACCTGGATCGACGGACGCTAGTTACCGCATTCAGCGAACTCTGTCGAAAGATGGGTTTTACACGCTCATCCAGTTCCACAAACCTGGCAAGACTGGGTTGTTGGGCGAGGTTTGCTCTCTCCCTTCTTGCGCTCCCTAGCATTCTCTGATACATCGTGCTCGCAGTTCGTTGGCGCAGATCCGGTGAGTCCATTTTCCATCTCTCATTTTTCATCGCGACCTAAAATTATACACCACTAGGATAATAGAGCCGGCAAGTACGGATCCTTCTCGGGCAAATGGAAGGAAGCGGGCTACGCCACCGCCAACGCGACTGCTTTGAAGGAAAGCCATTCCAAATTAATCACCCTTACAATCGTCAACCATGTCGCCGAAATACAATACGAAGAAGACGGTGAACACTTCAATGGCGGGTGTCATTTGAATCAGTCCAGTGTGGTCACGACTAATCGGCGCTACAGTTTCGGGGAAACTTGCCTACAAAGACATCGACAACCTCGGGAATTTCGTGAAATGGTACCAAGATCGCGCTATCTTCTACGAAGATCAATCTGCAAAAGATTTCACTGCATTTGTAAGTCCCCGACATTACTTCACTGAAGCCTACTGACATCCGCATGGCATAGTACTACCGTAAGCGTTCGTTCACTCAGCTTAAGAACTTATTCACATGTGTCGTTCTAGCTGCGGATGTGGCTGACAAGCTAGGCTCAAAGGACGACCTGGGGTTGGATGTGACCTGGAAGAAGAATCCAAAGAAAGCGTGAATGTGAGAACCTTGAGTTGTATCATGCCTTTGAAGTCCAGTCCACCTTGTACTTGTATTTGGTGTCCCTATGCATATTCTTGTAACGCGCTGTACCTCCGACCTTGAGTCGATGCTTCTCGAGAGCTGACACTTATTGCCAGTGTGGGCTTTTTTTGATCCGCCGGAACTGTGAATTTTCGCAAATCTAACTTTTACTTGCTCGTCGCCTTGCCTAGGGAGCGCTTTTGACAGTGTGAGGAGACCAAGCGGCGGGATTTCTTGTTTGATACTAGCTAGTCGCGAAGTTGACTATGGAGAACTACTGCCTGCCCATACTATCAGGGATTCTGATGCCCTCAGTGCTTCGGGGTCATCAAGTCCGAGGGCAAAGGGACACGTTTCTTAGTAGTCCGGGTAGAAGGCTACCACGTCCTCAATCATGTGCCAGACTCCCGAAGGGCAAGTGTCTGGTGATATGTAACAGACGGGCCATACATGCCAATAGTGGTGCGAACTTCGTACACTGCCAGATCTGTACCACGCCGTGACTGGAAGGGGAATCTATCCACGCGGTGAAGATGATAATGCCATTCGGACGGATGTCGTTTCCACCGGACAACACAAAGCTGGCATGGGAGCGCTGGACCTAGGTTTGGGTATGTACGGAATCCTGACGAACTTTCCGTCTTTGTGCAATGACATACAGGCTTCGACGTCCATTCTCTGTGATTGGAAATGCATCGTACCAATCGCAATACCAACGCAGGACGGATCCGACCCTGGCCACTGGAATCTAGGGACATGTGATAAGAATTTCAAGCGGATTCAAAACGAATGAGGAGTCAGTGAGTCAGTGACATGAGGAATGTACCCCATTCCTCTGCCGTTGACATCAGGTATGCACCAACAAACGAAACTTTGAGCTTGATCTGATAACTATCTGGAGTAAGTTCACCATCGATTAGATCCGATGTAGATTGATCGTTGTTCAAATAGATCAAATGGCAATTCTAGGGTTCGACGGATACAGTACGGTGGAGTATGGCATGTTGCACATTCATAGCGAAGCCATTCCATCGTGTGAACTGTTGAACTGAACTTTCAGGGTTTTGACATACGCCACTCACGGAACCATTCAACATGGCCTCGCCGTTGAAGCTGACAGAACCTTAGCATCCGCTCCGCCAAAACACCGTCGAATTCTCAAAAAACCTGTGTTGCTTTATCTGGGCGCAAGGCCCACGAAAATGAGGCATTCCATGCGCTGGAACGGAAATGCTGTTGCACGCTGTTGGTAAGGGTCGTGATTGGTCTGTGGACTTGAATGACGACACGAAGACTTGCATGCCCATTGCCCACCCTTGCTAGGCTGATTCTGCCCCCACCCCAATCTCTCTCAACGACCCTGCTTGATTCCCATCGCCCATGACGATCCCAACCAACCCGCCTAAGGGCACAAATCCAGTCGTCTTCGAAACGCAGACTCTTGGCCATCCTGTCCGTCTTGGAGAGCTGTATGACCAACGTTCGCAACAATTTCTAGGCCTTCAGCTCTATCCAGAGGAAAACGTCCACTTCGTCGAGACCGATATCAAGCACACCGATCTTTCGCTCAGCCTTGCCACCACACTCGAAGACAAGGCCTCTGTGCTCGATATCAATGCCAAGCTTTCTCTCGAGATATTGAGCGGCGCGGTGACGGTGTCGGGCTCGGCCTCCTACATCAAAGACACCAAGTCTAATACCAATGTGCAAGCATTCGCTTTGGCCTTGAAGATGCGCCTCAATGAGAAACGCATTCTCTTCGCAGAACAGAAGCTTGGTAGAAATGTCCTAAGCATTGCATCGGAGGATTACATTGCGACCGGATCGGCTACGCATTTCGTCTCTGCCATTATCTTTGGCGGCAATCTCATTGTCAACCTCGTTGCCAGACAGTCAAAGTTGGACACTGAAGAGAAGCTTGAAGGACAGTTGAAAGCAAAGTTCGAGAAAATGACAGGTGGCATCAGTCTCGAGGGCGAAGTGAAGGCGCAGATAAAGGACACGTTCAACAGTTTGGATGACAAGTTTGATCTCGTCGTAAGTGCCTGTACCCGCCGCCCGGCTTAACATAGCTGCTTACCCTTGCGGTTTAGATGCATGGCGATGTTGCGTTGGATCAGGTCCCAATCAACCCGAAGGACGTTCTGGATATCATCCCTAATGCCGCTTCACTTATCAAAGCAGGCGGAGGAGTCCCGATCTCAGTTACTCTTCAGCCGATCCCCAGGAAATTGCTCGATGCAAGGCTGGTCTATGAGATCGATGCGCGCTTCGTAGACGAAGTCATGAAAGTGTTTTCAGAGCTTGATGATCTCCGCAGCCGTTTCTCTGTTCTAGTAGACGGCACCAAGACCGTCGAGGAATTTGTCCCCGAACTGGCCAAAGTCGCTCGCGCTGCCTCTGTTCAGTACGCCGAAAAACATGGGGCATTGCTCCTTCAGCTCCGGAGCTTTCTTGATGACTATCAACATGGAAAAGAGCTAGTATCTGAATGGAAGCCCGAGGAATCCAAGAAGACACCAGGCACCTATTACATCCCAGTGCTGGTGAACGCCACGAAATTGCGGAAGTACCATCTGGAGCTGGAGGATGGAGAAGACGAGGGGGAAGAACCATTGAGTGATCATTATCAGACGACCCTCGTGGGGTTGGAGAAGGAGCTCCTCAAGTTCCAGTACTTCGTTGCCGATCTTCAGGAGTCGAGGGAGTCTTTGAAGTCCCTAAAAGTTGCTTGTAAACAGTTCGTTTCCTTGAGTAGCCTCGACACCATCTCCAGGGCTATTCGACATCAAAACACGATCCCGTTATTCGTCATGCCCCCGTTCACTCCCAAGCAACCAGGCATTCTGACTCTGCCAATCCACGATCTCTCTATCATTCAGTTTCTTGCGATCCTGCGCGAAAACGTTCAATATTTCAATGATTCCTACAACCCTGCACGTGTTTTGTATGCGGAGACACTGAAGGATCTGAAGCTGAGGCTGCCCGGCCTTGTTGGCGATTCCGTACCCCAAAGTCCTTCTCTCAAGATCGGGGAAGTCGACGTCGACGGCAAGCTGTCATGGTCTGAGCCTCCTCCGACAACGAAACTCTGTTCGAAACTCTATCACAAACCATCTGGTGGGAAACGGTGCGTGTTGTTTTTCCCAATGCGCACACTTGTTTATGTCTTGTGTCAGCGGTGACCTCTCATATGACATGAATGGCGTGAACGGCAAAGAGTCTTTTACTTTTCAACTTGGCGCAAAAGAATTCAATCCCGCACCGAACGCTGATTCAATTATCTGCATCCTAAAGACCAAGACTGACAAACCGTTCTTGACATTTCAAATGCTTCAGCGGACAGGTTAGTGTTAACCGAGCTTACCCGACGGTCCTGAACAGTCCTTGCAGGCACTGGAGTGCAGCCCAAGTTCGTAGTCACGATTCAGCGTAATCTCGAATACCCTCATGAAGCTATAATTATTTCCGACCTCCCCCTTCCATCGGACAAGCCATCCATGGTGACTCTCGTTCAAGACTTTGAGGCCCGACTATGGACCCTTTATCTTGGGAACACGAGCGTTGGAGATGCAAAATTCACTGGCACTTCGGAACTTCTTGACGATTCCGATAAAGTGAGCACGTGTATGATCGATAGATGGATAGTTTCACAGCCATCTTCACAGGTGCATATCGTCTACCCAGAAACCCCAGAAAATAAGAAATGGTGGAAGGGTGAGGTAAGGCTCCTCCATGATTGCGCCGTCATGTCACATAACCTCCCGTTGCCTAGGTGTACGGAGTGAGGGGGTTCTCGTACGCTTTCACTCAAGTATGTTAAGTCTAGTGGTCACCAATTATAAGCTAATATCGTAATTCTAGGAGCAGCTCGAGGCTGAGCTAAACAAAGTGGAGAATACAAGGATCACTCAGGTAGGTCAAGTCTACCAGTGACCCACCCCATTACGAGCTGATACCGTAATTCTAGGGGTAGGTCGAGGGTAAGCCAGTGGGGGGATACGATCAACTGAACATCAACTCGGAGAGTGAATGTTCATAAAGGAGGGGTTAACTCACCATCACCTATGCAGTTTTGAATGCACTTTATGTATTTGTCGCTACGAACCTAAGGAGGCTTGAAGGAATGGGCCGATTGTTGACCTGCGTTGTCACTGTTCGCCTGCGGCGATCATGGCAGCGACTCGGATGCAGGATGGCAAATATCTTCCCAGCTCAAATTTGACCGAAGCCATTGAATAACTATGCAGGACACATACAGCTAAAACACGACACCGACTCTGATCTCCTACGAAAGATTCTGGAAATGAGCGGCGAGTCACGACGCCAAGTGTCGAGGGCGTGATAGGACTGGCCGAATATAGAAAGTTCTCCATAGAACCAATGTAAGGTAGTCGGAAGGGAAGTCATCTCTCATCGGGTGAGCTCACATCGCCGGGGACTGGCATCACACTGAGTAGAAACGGACATTGGAAAGCGACTCGGTGGCGTTGTCGCCTTCAATACGGGCTTTGACATCTTCAGCAGCCGATGACAGTGTACCCTTGATTCGTGTAGGACACTGGTCTCATTCGGGACAAGGGACGATGCAAGGACCACTGGCAGTCTTGCTCTTGGACAGTGCAACCGATGAAATGCGGAAGTATGTACGGATTGCCGGGGAATGAAGCTGCCGAAGCGGATAACACCGGATTAGTTTCTGGAAATGTAATCGATGTGAAACTTCCAGTGCAATGCGGTTGTCGCATGCTTCAAATCTTGATATCTTGATTCAATTCAGTTGCTGTAAGTATTAATCTCTGCCTTTTGAGAGTGTGGCACTCTACGATATCCGATATCTATTATCAATTGGAAATGTATCAGTCTTCCTTCTATCATGCGCGACCGGATCCGACCAGTGGCAGCCTAACGCCATTCACGCAACCATTTCAACATGATCCCATTCAAGGTTTTGACAGAACCTTCCACCAAAACACCGCTGAACATGTTGGTAAAACGTTGTATCGCTCCATCTAGATTCTAGACACAGGCCGGAATTGGGCTCAGGGGAATATTCCACGTTCATGATGATTGGTTTGTGGACTTGAATGATGACACGAAGACTTGCATGCCCATTGCCCACCCTCGCTAGGCTGATTCTGCCCCCACCCCAGTCTCTCTCAACAACACTGCTTACTTTCCATCGCCCATGACGAACCCAACCAAAGCGCCCCAGGGCACAAATCCAGTCGTCTTCGAAACACAGACTCTTGGCCATCCTGTCCGTCTTGGAGAGCTGTACGACCAACGCTCGCAACAATTTCTAGGTGTTCAGCTCTATTCAGAGGACAATGTCCAGGTGGTCGAGACCGACATCAAACACACCGAGCTTTCGCTCAGCCTTGCCACCACACTCCAAGACAAGGCCTCTTTGCTAGATATCTACGCCAAACTTACCCTCGAGATATTGAGCGGCATGGTGTCGGTGTCGGGCTCGGCCGGCTACGTCAAAGACACCAAGTCTAATAGCCAGCAGCAAGCATTCGCTTTGGCCTTGAAGATGCGCCTCAGTGAGAAACGCATTCTCTTTGCAGAAGATGCGATGGGCAGAAACGTCCTGAACATTGTATCGGAGGATTACATTGCGAGCGGATCGGCTACGCATTTCGTCTCTGCCATTGTCTATGGCGGCAATCTCATCATCAACCTCGTTGCCAGACAGTCAAAGTTGGACACTGACGAGAAGCTTGAGGGAGAGTTGCAGGCAAAGTTCGACAAACTAAAGGGCGGCATCAGTCTCGAGGGCTCAGTGAAGGCGGAGATAAAGGACAAGTTCAGCAGTATGGATGATAAGTTTGATCTCATCGTACGTGCCTGTACCTGCCCGGCTTAACACAGCTGCTTACCCTTGCGGTTTAGATACATGGCGATGTCGCGTTGGATCGGGTCCCGGTCAACCCGAAGGACGTCCTGGATATCATTCCCAATGGCGCTTCGCTCATCAAAGAAGGCGGAGGAGTTCCGATCTCAGTTACTCTTCAGCCGATCCCCAAGAAATTGCTCGATGCAAGGCTGATCTATGAGATCGATGCGCGCCTCGTAGACGAGGTCATGAAGGAATTTTCACAGCTTGATGATCTCCGCAGCCGTTTCTCTGTTCTAGTAGACGGCACCAAGACCGTCGAGGAATTCGTTCCTGAGCTGTCTCGAGTTTCTCGAGTTGTCGCTGATCGATACGCCGAAGAACATGGGTCGTTACTCCATGAACTCCGGAAATTCCTCTATGACTATCAACATGGAATACCACCAGGGAAAGACTGGGATCCTGAGGAAAAGGAGTTCAAAAACGTCCCAGTGCTGACGAATGCCAGGGCATTACACAACCGCCATCTCTTGCTGGATGACCCAGACTACACGCCGAGTCAATATTACCCGTCGACCCTTGTAGGGTTGGAGATCGAGCTCCTCAAGTTCCAATACTTCGTCTCTGATATCCAGCGGTCGAGGGATTCTGTGATGTCTCTAGCTGATACTTGCAAAAAGTTCGTTTGCTTGAGCAGCCTTGACGCCATCTCCAGGGCCATCCGACTTCAGAACATGATCCCGCTATTCGTCATGCCCCCGTTCACTCCCAAACAGCCGATCACTCCGGAACTAACCCCCGATCTCTCCATTATTCAGTTTCTTGCAATGTTGCGTCAAAGCGTTCGATATTTCAATAATTCCTCCAACCCGGCACGCATTCTGTATGCGGAGACACTGGATAGTCTAACGCGCAGGTTGCCCGGCCTGGTCGGGGATTCCGGACTCAATTGCCCTTCTCTTCGTATCGGTCGAGTCAGTCCAAAGGGCGTGCTGTCGTGGTCTGATTCACCTCCGGCAACAGAACTCTATTTGAATCTCCATCATGTACCGGTGGAGGGGAAAAGGTGTGTAATGTTATAGTTATTTTCCCCCAGTGCGCTTACTTTTTATACTTGTATACAGCGCTGACCTGTCGCAAAAACTCGATGGCCTGAACGGCCGACAGGCTTTCACCCTTCAAGTAGTGGCGAAAGCATTCTCCAATTCGCAGGACAATTCGGTTATCTTCATCCTGAGGACCAAGGATAAATCACCCTTCTTGAGGCTTCAGATGAAGCCCAAGTTCGGGGTTGAGATTCAACGGAATCAGACTAATCCACTACGAATCATATCTAAGACGACGCCTCTAGACAATCAGCTCTTCGTGGCAACTTTAGTCCAGGACATGGTAGACTTCAGGATAATCCTTTACCTTGAAGGTCAGAATGTTGGGGATACGGCGTTCGACGCTTCCGACCTTCTGAGCGACTCCACAAACGTGAGCACATGCACAATTGATACGGGAATAAACTCACTGCTGTGCCGATAGGTGGAAATCGCCTACCCGGCTGAGAATCCTTCGAACCCTGACACCGTCTGGTGGAACGGTGAGGTAAGCTCCTGCATTATTGCGCCACCTTACCCCAATGTCTCATCGTGACTTAGCTGCTAGAAGTGACGGCGTTCTCACACGCTTTCACCCCAGTATGTCGAGTCTATTAATGGTCGCTCCGCCACGAGTTAATACTGTAACTTTAGGAACAGGTCAAGGCTGAAGCCGATAAAGCACACAAGGAACACCCGAACTGAACCAAGAATGATCGGAGGAGGGACAGCCATAGAGAAGTCACTCTTGTATAATGCATGCTACGTCACCGTCGAAATTGAGCCAGTCACTGAAGCGCTGATATGTAAATGCCTTTACCGATATGCAATTCTGAACATTGTCTGTTGTTACTATTGTGTGCTGCTGCTACGAACCTGTATATATCCAACTACCTGGCACTGCGGTCCGATGCGTGCCCTTTGAGAGAGCACATGGGGCAGGTGGTCTCTCATCACTCAAGATGAGCCTGCCAAGGAGCTATGCTTATCGCACGTGATAGCGAGTCTCTCTGTGACAAGTAAGGTACGAGCGATGTCACAGAGTGATGTCTTTGGACGAGCGTAGGTAAGCAGTGACAGCCGTTGCTCGTCCAGCCCCGCTCGCCCTCCTTTTTGTCACATTCCTTTCCATGTACTACCTGGACGAGCTCGAAGTTATCTCAGTGCCCATTAGTGAGTTCTCTACCCTACCTCCATCCCAGTGGCTCTGTCCATCGCCGGATTCTCTACCCTCCGTCCCAGTGGCTCTGCCCCACTACCGGTTCCTCTACCCTACCTCCGTCCCGGTGGCTCTGTCCATCGCCGGAGTCTCTACCCTACCTCCATCCTTACCCCATCGCTGGATGCTTTCCCACCTAGCGGTGGATGAATCCTCTACCCTACTCCCGTCCTGATGATGGTGGCTTTGCCCCATCGATGAATACATCATACCTTGGGCAACTCCCAGCAAGCCCTCCTGTTGCACCCTAACTAACATACGAGCCCCCGTTTGCCCTCCTCCTAATTCCTGGG
>JBBPSB010000484.1:0-17385 GCA_038093375.1 Xerocomus brunneocitrinus
TGCAGCTAGTTCAGCAACAACTGCTGGGAAGTAACGATGTTGAACTGGGTAGATATCCAATGTGTCCTTCAACAACTTGATTGCCCTATCCAAGTCAAAGTGATTTCCTGTCTTCATGTAACATTTCTTTAGTGATGCTGCAAGACACCAAAGAGAAAGCCCATGATATCGATGATCTTGTGGCCTGAGTTCAAGACACTTTTCTTGGAGATCAATGGATCTGTTGAGGTCAGTCTGATTACCAAGTTTGTCATAACGTGCACATAAAGACAGTGCAAGGTTGCTTAAAGCTACACCATATTCTGTGTCACTTGTTTGGAAAAAATCAAGCTTTTTCTCATCCATTTCAATAGCCTTGTTGAGGTCTGTTATATCTCCCTGTGCATGGTAGCGATGGTTCAAGGATAGTGCAAGCTCTCCAAGAGCCATTGCATGACTTGATTCATCTGATGAAGATGCATCAAGCCACTTCTGTTGCATCTCTATGAGTTTGTTGAGGTCATCCTTGTTCCTTTGGATGAAAAAATGTCTTCCCAAGGAGAGTATAAGTTCTTCAAGAGCATCAATATGATCTGGATGCCCTAATGGACAAAGATCAAGTCTGGCCTGCTTGATCTCAATGGCTTTATTTATATCTGCAATGTTACCATCTCTTTCATATCGGAATTGAAAAGCAACTGCAATATCCTTCAGGATGCCAATATGGTCTTCATGGCCCAAAGGGCAAAGGTCCAATCTTGCCAGATTCACTTCAGCTTGTGTAGACACACAGGCCACATTTTTGAACTGCTCTGTAAAGTTGTATAGCTTCCACTTATAACCCCTCAGAGATGGTAGACAATCATGTCCATCTGGTGTAATCTAAAAGACACATTCAATCATATACAAACTCAACTATGACTTTGGGCTTACCAACACATCACCAGCCTTGCACATAATAGAAAGGGTTGTAGGCTCAGCTGATAGTCCAGAGACATTACCTTGTGCACTGTCAGTACTTGTGTCAGGAAAATGGAAATAGAGCCTACAGTGCCATGTATTTCCAGACTCTAACAAGGTAGATACATTTGTAACCACTTCATCACCAAGCAGTTGTTTGTCCCATTCAGGGGTAAGCTTTTCTGGAAGAATGCATATAGCAATTTCAACAGAAGTGGAGTGAGTGGCTGTGCTGTGTGGGGAAAGATAAGGAAGAATGGTTACAAATTATGCAAGGAACTTACAAGAGGAAGGGATGGTTCCATGTTACTATCAGCCCATCTACTGATAGTTCACCAGAGCAAGTTATTTTGGAGACTTCACCAACAGCAATGGTGACACGAATGTCTTGTTTCGGGAGTCGAGACGAGACAGCCAATCGACCAACTACACAAGACTAGTGAGCATGTAAGAGTATATCAAAGTTAGCAGAAACATACTTGTGATTTGGAAGGAAACATCTTCGGGGTTTCTCCGATTCATTGACAACATATGGACAAACACGAGAGCGAAGAAATTGAAAACAAGGCAGAGAATGCCGCAGGATGGGATGAGATGCAGAGAAATTCCGGGAGATGAGAGGAGAGTCAAAAAATGAGGTGAGGGGGGAAAGAGCTAGGTTGAGTAAGATGGGGATCGAAATGGGCGAGTAATGAATAAAACGGAAGAACTTGGGGGTTTAGGTAGGTAAGTGGGCAACCGAAGAAGGCAGGTAAGAGGGCAATACGAATGTGATGGCGAGAAGGCAGAGGGGTGTTTTTGATTCGGCGATGCGTGGAGGCAGCGTGGCAAAAACTTTGGGAAGCAAGAAGACGCAGGCAGGTGTCGGGAGTTGGAGGGAACTAGCACACGGACGGGTAAGACGGCGAGAGGAAGCAGACGGAGGAGGGAGTAAGATCGGATGGGCAGAGATGAATGATTTGGAAGAGGGCTGGGAGAGGACACGCAGGTAGGGGAAGAACTTGACGAAGAGCGAGAATACGATGGCAGACTAGACTAACACGGAAAGAGAACGGGCACGTAAGAGATAGCCAGTAAGCAGACTTTATAAAGCTCACGTGTAACAGAGCCAATGACAGCAGACACAAAACGGAGAGCAAGACTGGAGAGCGACGAACCGGAAGAGGGGGGATAGACAGACAGCAGGCGAGAGAAAAGGTGAGACACAACTAGCGCAAGAACAAGCGGTCGGATAAGAGATCGACACTGATCTGAAATTTACACGATTCACAAAGACCAAGGCAGATAAAGAACAGGGACTGGATTGGATGTGATTAACGTGGGATGGCGTGTGAGGACGAGGAAGGTGGAATAGGATGACGACAGGTAAGGTGCAGACGGCGACGACACAGGGAAATGGGTGAGGTAGAACGGAGAGGACGAATCCTGGGCGATACGAGACAGGTGTAAATCAAGGGAGCTCAGGAGGAAGTGGGATGGAGACTGGATGTAGATGGGGAGGGCGACGGGTGGGGAAGGTGCTAAAATACAAGAAGAAATTGGGCGGACGAGGATTTGACAGTAAAGAAGACCTACTGGGCTGCAATAGGAGGATAAGGGACGATGAGATTGACGAAAGGTGGAAGGCGGTATTGCGCACTCACATAGATTATATGGTAAACGATTATCAGGGCGCTTCAATGTTGAACGCAGGAACAAAGCGCTTGTACAACGTAGCAGAGCGAGAACGAAATCGAAAGCTAATGGCCCGACAACGATGCGCTTTACAGACAAAAGCGAGTAACACAGCGGATTGTAGAGCAGATGAGATTGGGTCGTAAGGAGTTGGCGAAGAAGGTCGTTGATTAGAAGCGGATAGCTGACGCTTTTTCCCAGCCCGCCACCAATGGCACACAACCACCACTTCATAAATCTTCTTTGTTTCACGCTCACTTGGGGCTGTCTAGAGACACCATTGGAGTCGAATTTGAGGTGCAGTACATGCTTCAGACTATCAGATGACGCTCTGCAGCTCCACGCGCATTTATCTGGTATACATACTCTGCCCAATCCCCGTTCTAGACTACCACACGTCCATGGACAAGTTGGTATTGTATGCAAAACACCCAAGGTTAATGGAAAAGAATAGGTCCGCACCATGTCCGTATCGTCCAACGTGTATCATCTCAAAGAGTCAAGTCCATGGGAATACATACAAGAGCTCCGTGCTCAACACAACTGCCACATCTTGACATAGTCGCTAGAGAAAGAGAACGCAATGAACATCAGCCGAGTAAATATGAAACAGACACGGACATGATAAACGACTGGCTCTCCCCGTCGGAGCCCCAGGTAGGGTACCACTGGTTTTGAGCGTTGACAAAGTCGCGCATGGCAGTGTTGGATCCGTCCAACCACGGTTTTCCATCGACGTTGTCCGGGAACCACCCACTCGTACCACCGACAGCGAGATCCAAGATGAGATAAAAGGCTGGAAAAGAACAGGGTTAACACTAGCCACTGCTATGTTGTGCCAAGTTAGGGAGACACCCACGTTGGTCGAATGGCGTCGCATTCGTTCCGTTCACCCACGGGTTCTGCAACACGATCGGCGTAGTCCCGTTTTCGACGACGGATGGAAAGTTCCCCCGGGTAAAAAAGGGTTCATTAAAGGTGACTTCGAGCATGTAGGTGAGCCTCGAGTCGACATAGATCCGCCTTGAGAATGACATCTCAGCATCAATCTTCTCAAGAAATCCGCAGAAGGCAGACAAAGGGGCAAAGGTCTTACAGGAAACTCGAGTCCCATTCGAGGACATAAGTGTGGAAGGCTTCACCGTAATCGGTTCTGCGTTGCGTCCACCAACCAAAAGTTTTGTAGAAGGCGTTCAGGAACGACAATGGTCCCCAATTGAGCGAGCCGCGGACGTAGTCGATTCCTCTGCCGCGTTCTGTCAGTATTTGGGATGGTGACGAAGAAGGAATGTGTTTTATCTTACTGGTCTGGATACGAACGGGCATTACCACGGGATTCCATGATGTCGATTTCACCGCTGACCGGCCAGGGTCCATAGGTGTTGTTGACGGGAAGCATCCAGATGGCGGGCCAGAGCTACGAAAGCTGGTGAGAATGCATTCATTGTTTTTTTTAAAAAAACCTACCCAGTCACTAAGAAGAAGATGTTGGTAAGTATGACGTTGTCTGGATAGAAATTATCAAGGTCGCTCACCCTCTCGGAAGCTTGGCACTGACTTCAACTCGGCCATAGCGGATGCTAGCGCTATTCCTAGTGGTGATGCGTGCACTCTGGACTGGATTTACGACCGTTCCGATGGTCGTATTGCTGACGGCCCCGCATGCTTGATAGTATGCTGTGGGATCGACAGCGGAACTGTTACTTCCGCCAGGGAGAGCTTCCGGGTTCGTGACATTGTAAGTGCAGTCAGTGAGGTTATAGGTGTAACCGTTTAACACGTTGTCCATTCCGATAGTGTCTGACGTCAAGGTTGGTGTTATGTAGAGGTACCCGTTCTGAACGTAAGAATTGTTCGAAGATGAAGTAGTCATCTCAAACTCCCCATTACTAGCGCAAAATGAGAGGTAAGAACACGAACTGAGACCGAAACCGAAAGATTAGTTACCCGAACCCTCCGAGTTCGATCTCGCGGAACCAGTTTCCGCCCGAGCCGAAGACGGTATTTGTGTCGGTGTCGAATTCTTCGTCGAGGACCATACACAAGTTTCCGGAAAGAACAGGGACGCTCTTGTATCCGAAATAGCAGCGGACAGCAGAGGCAGCGATGCCAAGGAATGCCATGCCGTAGGTGAGGAAATATGCGACTCGTGCATATGGGTCCTTGTTTTTTATCCATGGTTTTTCGATGGTGCTAGGATCATCAAGGAGGGTGGAGCGCATGCGCAGCGCCTTTCTCTGTGAAATGGAGGGCACGATTGAGCTTGCAGTGAGTGGCCTGGAAGGGGGTGCGGCGAAGGCCTCGCGGATACGAATGCCAGACGAGGTGCGATTTTGGATGGTGGTCGCACGGCTGCCATAGTAGGAGGACGCGCGGGGGATATCGCGGAGGGGCGCGATCACGACATGGCGGGGGATGGGTTCCTCTTCGAGGAGGACTGGGGGATAAAGGTCAGTGCTCTTGCTAGAGGGCGTAGAGAAGGGGTTGGGTGTTGAGGGGCGGGATGTAATAGGTGATGGGCGACGCTCCTCCGCAATGAAGAAGGGCGACTGTGCGGAAGACATGACCAAGTACTGGACCCATCGATGAGGATGATATCATATTAAAGGTGATCCATGGGGGGGGTCTTGATTTCCTAATATAGACACGGAGCTGGTAAAGGCACGGGACCGATTTGCATTTTTGAGGGCAGATCGCGGATCTGAGATCCCGCGGAGATTATTCGGACTCGGACATTCAATTTCCATGCATCCCGGATATTTCCTAAGACAAGGCCCATTTCACACGGTCGCACTTGACTTGATGATTGAGAATCATACAGGCCTTTCAGTGACGTGCATTCTGGGGCGAAGCGCTAGCTGGATTCTCATCACCCATTGGAGGAGCGGCGCATGCGATAGACATCATGGCTCCCCTGATCAAGCATGGAATCAAGGAACGTGGCAACGAATACGGGAAATACGTTGAGCCATCTATTGGGCGGCCCAATGATCTATCGCAAGTCAACACACCAGGTAATCTGTCATATAAATCGGGAAAAGGAACTGTCGGTGATAGTAAACCGTATCGTAGCGCACAGCATCCAAACTCAATGTCATGAATGCAACAAGAAAAAAGAGGCAGACGGTGTCCGAGTGCAAATGCAAGAAGCTACAAAGGCTGCTCTCCTTGACGACTTGAAAATGGTAGTTTCATTCTGATGGAAGAGATCACAGAAAGGCATCGGACATCGAGTCTCGTCGTGGAGGATACACACCCAGATTAGCTAGTGCAATCAATGATATCGGTGCTGAAATTTGGGCTTCTTTTTGATAGTCAGCGTCCTGGTATCGAGGACAATATTCTCCTTTTTCAAACCCGTCCACATCAAGGACATCGGCGTGCCTGCAAGTAGATTATTCTGTATCAAGAGAAATCACCGTCATTTGGGGCACTTCCCCCTGGAGTTTGACTTCTTCACATTCCTCCACGCAATCTCTGTTCAAATATCGCCCACTTTGACAGTTGGTTGTCAGGAAATACACGCTAGTCCGAGTAGAGTTGTCCATCAAGGATATCACTACGTCATATCTGGCATCCTAGTAGCAAACATTGCGTCTAAGAGCAAAGTAATCACGTACGATAACGACAAATCGAAAGATAAGTAGCACCTTGTTTATGTTCATATTTCTGCTCTTGAGACATCCCGCTGTATGCGTGATCGATCAGATGCACTTTGGCCACCCGCTGGTGTCATACGATGACGGTAAACGCCGCCTACGGCACTACTGTCAATGCTTGAGTCTGACAGAACATATCGGATTTGTAATTCAATTTGTAGACGAGCGTCGAGTCGTTTGATTGGAAAGATAAAGCCGGAACTGGCGTCACGGTGATCGTCGACAAGGTTCCAATAGCCTGTTCTGGTTGCGTTGGAGCGACCTTCCAAAACGATCCGAGAACGGGACAACGCTCAAGCGGTGCGCATAGGTTGCATCGCGTTGTCGTCCTTCGAGTGGCGCAGGTCAAGGTAGAAGTTGGACTACCGCCGTTGGTGGTCCTTCTCAAATTGGATTATATTTGCTCCAAACTCGAAAGCACCGACGAACCATGAAGAAAAGACCCTCCAACAGGTGCAGCTGATGTTGTGAGCGGTGTTAGAGTTGGTTTGATCAAACTATCTCACGCCGGGCATCGTGGCGCCACTCCCCTTCAACGCCACACGGTCAGCATCTGCTCATTCTGCTTTCAATCTTGCAGACTAGCTTTCGGTCATAGTCACATAGTTTCGTAGGTTCTGGCCGTTCTGTTCACAAGGTGACCACTACGACCAAACTCCTCGGGGTCAATGTTGCCTCGGAGGACCTCGAGAACGGTACATGAAGACGTAGGTCCTCGCATGGCTATACACCCCTTCAGGAAGCCCCACAGACATGCCTGTATAGGATGGCTACGTCTGGGGGCTCACTTGCCCCAACTTGATCGAAACCAGGGGCTTACATGCCGCAATCTTTCAGCCACAGTCCCATCCTTGGTCGCAGACTGTTGCCTCAACCCTCCTGTGATTCCTGTGCACGGTCACTATCCGACAAGTATGGTGTCCCAAAATATCGTTGATCAGGCACTCTCCATCTGTTGTGTTCCAACTTGATTTGAACGACATTACGCCCCATGCGGTATCTCACCCCGATATCGATTCACAGATCCTCTCACGAATTCTCAAATACCCGCTACCGGGGTAGTGACCTTGCCGTCTCAGCGTGCATCTGATCACATATGTCATGCGTAGGGTGGTCATCCATATCGGAACTCGGACTAATTTTTCTTCAAACCTTCTTCCGCCCTCTCTTATCCAACCGGTTCCTGTTCGCATCTAACATTTACACCGACTTATCGCAATTAACATCAGAAGTCCACACTGCAATCTCCGTTTACCTCTCCGGCGCGCTGACCTCGCAACGATTCCCCTCGCCAACTTTTTTCCAGAATTGGGTTATCACTACTCCCCCCGAATCATGCCGTTTCTGTTTTCAGAGTGCGCTTACTTATACCTCGAGATGTCAGCCCGACATGCCACGACTCGCGTTTTCTTGACCCATTCTCCTTCTCCGGAAAGCGTTCAGAGGCCTTGACTACCCCTGCCCTGATATCCGCTCCCAGTTCCAATATGGCTATGGACTACGATGCGTACGATGCCCTCCTCCACCACATCTTCAAGAGGGTAGGTGCTCCTGTTTACTACCATGGTCGTCGCTCAGGCTCAACGTCGGCAGACCCAGGGAGATGCTTGGTTCAAACCATCAGAAGAAAACATTTCTGCAGGGGTCTGTATACGGGTCGAGCCGGGCCACTTCCGGGTGTTCCCATACGAAAACCCTTTCCTCGGACCGTTCGAGGCAGCAATTCGCTTGCTGAATCCCGTCGTCGCTGTCAAGGTGCGCAGCGCGGCAGTCCATGCGGCCCTAGCAACAGTGTAGGTTTCCCATCATTGATTGTTTGCGCGCCGGAAACTCATTCCTATCGCCTTGGTCACTCTCTATTGCCATTGTAGATCCGACGACGCGACGGCGATTTATGTCGATCATAATACGCGCATTCAAATTCTTGATTCGATGGCTACGCTACCGACCGCAGAGAAGGAGCAGTGTGGCGCATTCGTTGTAAGCCTTCCTTCTTACTGACCTCCTTTGACATTGTTCTGACGTAACGATGGTATCCTTCGCACGCATATCTCACAGCGTGACGAGCGTGTGCTCGTCCTGTGGTCCGACGACCTCGATGGGATTATTCCGTTATGCCGGGACTTTGAAGCGAGGCTGATCAAACTCGTTTGGAGGGCACGAGGCACCATCTCCGGCCTTTCCTCGGAGCTGTCGTCTTCCAACCTCCCCTCCGACGACAACCTTGCAGAGAAGTCAAAGGAGGTGTCTTCCGACCCCATTACTGCCCCCGACAACGCGCATCCCGACCGAGGTGCGAATGCAAAATCGATATGGAAGCTGTTCAGCTGGCGCTCGACACGCTCCGCTCACCAAAAGGACGTGGAATCAGCGGCGGCAAAGACGCGCCAAACAAGGCTCATTGCACCGTTTTACAATGGTCTCGGTTGTGCTCTAGCCATTTGTAAGCACGTCTTTGATTGGCCGCGGTCAAGCTGACACGACCCTGTTCTAGTCTTTATTGGTGCCGGCGCTAGCATGCTCTTGCAGGAGTCGCTTTTAGACGGCCAATGGATTCGGTTTGCGCTGCTTGTCACTGCACCGCTGTCATTCTGTGTCTCTATCGTGAGTACGATCACGTCAGGGCTTCATTCGCGCTCATTCGCCCCAGTTCTTTTGCAATCAAATTGTGAGCAACGTGGGCATGATGTGAGGCAGTGCTCCCCACCCCACTCTATCTGCATGCAAGGCTGACCGTGTTCCGCATCTAGAATGGGACCTGTCTCCCAATACTATGAAAATTCGCGTTACTATTCGGCGATGAAGCCCGAGCCGAACAAGGAAGTGGACTCGAATCTGCCGCACATCACGATCGAGATGCCGGTCTACAAGGAAAGCCTGGAGCAAACGATGTCCGTATCTACCATCGATAGTCGAATCCTACTGATCCCCCTTTTTTTTCCAGTGCACCCTCCGTGCTCCACCTCAAAAAGGCGATGCAGACGTACGCGCGCCAAGGCGGGTCGTCGGCCATCTTCATCCACGACGATGGTCTGCAGCTCCTCCCTGAGAAAGATCGCGAAGCGCGTGTCGCGTTCTATGCAGATCACAATATCGGCTGGGTCGCACGCCCCGCGCACAGCTCATCGCCTGACGGCTTCAAACGTGCCGGACGCTTCAAAAAGGCGTCGAACCTCAATTACGGGCTCATCCTCAGCATGAAGCTGGAGACGCATCTCAGGGCGCTGCAGGAGGCCGAGGTGCGCGGGGAGCTGGATGCGGACGAGACGCCGCTCGAGGACCGGGCGCTGCACATGGCATGCGACGAGCTATTCCAAGAGACTGGGGGGCAGTGGCAGCCGTGGGCGTCCAACGGGCGGTCGATCCGGATCGGAGATATTATACTGCTGGTGGACGCAGATACGGTCGTTCCCGAGGACTGCCTGCGGGATGCGGCACGGGAACTGGCCGAAAGCCCCGAGGTGGCGATCATCCAGCACGAGTCAGGTATGTGAGGCGATGCGTTGGCAGGTGTGTGTGCTCACGCGCGCGCCAGACGTCATGCAGGTTGCGCACCACTACTTTGAGAACGGTATCACGCACTTTACGCGCCGCATTAACAAGTGTATCTCGCTCGGGTGCGCGAATGGCGAGGTGGCGCCGTTTGTGGGGCACAATGCGTTCCTTCGCTGGTCGGCGTTGCAAGACGCGGCGTTTGCTGATTCGGCGGACGGAAAAAAGAAGATTTGGTCAGAGTCGAATGTGTCCGAGGACTTTGACATGGCACTGCGGCTTCAGGTACGTTTCTGATGCATGTGCATGCATGGGGACGCGCCGCTGATTGGTCGGCGGTTGTTTAGTTGAAGCGGTATATCATTCGGTGGGCGACGTATTCTGAAGGCGGGTTCAAGGAGGGTGTGTCCCTGACGGTGGACGACGAGTTGAACAGGTGGCAAAAGTACTCGTATGGTGCGCCTCAAGCCTCGTCTGTTCAATCTCACATGATGAATGGTACCTGTTGACATGCTGGCAGGGTGTAGCGAGCTGATCTTTAATCCGCTCATTCGATGGTGGCGTTTGGGTCCGATCAACAAACAACTACGCATCTTCGTATGGTCTGATGCCCCTGTTCACTACAAGTTGAGCATGATGGCGTGTAAGTGCTTCCTCATTATCAGACGCCTAAACTCACGGCGTTGGTGCGTTGATTGGGCCAGATATGTTCTCATACTGTAAGTAAAACGGCGTCAACAGGCCGTCTGTACGTATACGAAAGAGGAAAAACTGACATGGCTTTCAATGCCATTTGTTAGATGGTATCGCCGCATCAACAGCGTTATCTATCCTCAACTATTTCATTCTCGGGTTCGGTATCGTGACCGACGGGTACTATCTCCACAGCTTTGAGGTGTTTTTGGCGATTGTGGCCGTCTTCCCTGGCTCAGGGAACTTGGGTTATGTTATGCTAGAATATCGGCTTGGCCATCGTAGCATCCTTGCTTCGATCGTCGAAACGGGCATGTGGATACCGTTCTTGTGCGTCCATATCTCGTTGTGCAGTGCATTGAAACTTGATACTAACCCTACGACCCTTGCGTAGCTTCTTCTTCTTTGGTGGACTGAGTATCCATCTGTCTGTCGCCTTCTTTGCGCATCTTTTTTCGTATAACATCACGTGGGGAGCAACGAAGAAAGAGGTTGAACGCTCCAACTTTTTCATCGAAGTTCCGCGGATTCTAAAACGGTTCTGGCTGGCGTTTGCGATCTCGTTGGCGTGCTTTGCGGCGATGGTCGTCTTCAGTCTGGAATTTGTCGCGGTGACGGGGTGGGGTATCCCGGGGACGGATTGGGCGGTGATTTTTCCGCTTGCCTTGGTGGCGGGATCTCACTTGTTGTTTCCTGTGAGTGCGGGATGCGTTTCCCGTTCCGTTCCTTTTTTTTGGATGCGCTGACGGCCTGCTCGTGATGGGCGATAGATTGTGCTCAATCCGTGGTTGATGATATTCTCGTATTGATCCGAGGAAAGAGAGCCTCCTTTTCTCCTTTTTTCTTTTCTTTTTTTCCTCTTCCCTTCTCTCTTCTCTGATTTCTTTAGAGGGGAGTAAGGCAGTATTATTGTATTGGACAATTAGAGAGGTCGTGTTATGCGTCGATGAGAAAGAGGACAACGATGGAGCGGGTGGTACTCATATTAGTGGCGGGATCCGCAACTGAATAGGGATAGATATGGTTATAGTGACAACGATGGACTTTTTCTGAAGGCCGCTTGCACTGGCATGAGGCGTGCTCGAGGGGACTTCAGCAACATGGCGCGGGCCCTGGGTAAATCGCACGATCGTGCGAATGATGTGCAGTGGTGATGTGGGGCGTTAGTAGTTGCCAAGGGTTAGACGTTGAGCGCCTCGAATCAGGTTCGCGCGCCAGCTACCAGGTACCTTTCCTGTTCACAGATGAGGTCACCGTACTTGTAATCTGAAGAGCCTGATTGACAGTATGCATTATATGTGGCCGGGGGCCCAAGGCAACGACAGGCAGTTTGCGTACGCTGCGTGGGCTTAGTCTCGGACCCTCGGAATTGTACTTGGCCTGCGCCCGGGAATGTTGGCAGCTGCATGCACATATGTGCCATGTTGTAAGGGTCTGGACCATTCAGAGAATTAGGAAAGCAAAGGGGGGGTTATCCGCTTATTTTTAATTAATTGGTCCGTAATGAAATTCAAATTCCGGAGACTGTCCGATAAAACAAGAGGTTGTTAGCCAAAACGTTCGAGCAAGTGCGGAGGTTGCAACCCTGGCAGGAACCGAACAAACGCACAGTGCACTGATATGATGATCCGAAGGTTTGCTTCTTCCCGCTGTATGTACGCCGCGCATTATTCCCGTGGTCCAGGTCCTGTTCAACGGTGTAATCTCATTTTGTGCTGGAGCTCTCGACCTCACCCTCACCCTCATATCCCAGCCCTTTTCAGGTTCCTACCTTGGTGGTTCCGCACACCCGTAGTGTCGTGCGACAAACCCGGGCATCTCACTCGCGTGTTATGCGTGATCAATACAAAACGCGCGTTAAGAATCGCCATTCGTCTCATCCACATCACACCTGTTCCGATTCTCCCCTTGTGCCTTTTTTGTGTATCCATCACCACCTGCACACAATCTTACATTTCATCCCCCAAAAGGAAACTCGTCGAACCCGTAGTGCGGGCCTCGACTCAACCCGGGGAAGTTCTGTTGCCGTCCCCCCGCTGAAAAAAAGTCCCAGTGTCCAATGCCGCATTCTCGTTAGCTCGTCCAGGAGAGAATACCATCGGTCACATAAACCCCCGCTATCTCCGCTCTCCCCTTCGCACCGTTCCTTCTTCCTGCGTGCTCGCGATGGCTGCCATAGACTATGATCCCTACGATGCCCTCCTTCACCATGTATATCAGCAGGTGCGCTCCCTCGATTTTTTTTTCTTCTCTGTCCGGCCTCGCTCACACTTTGAGATCAGACTCAGGGAGAAGCCTGGTTTAGGCCCGCGGAGGAACATATTGCTACTGGTGTTTGCATTCGCACAGAAACGGGCCATTTCAGAGTGTTCCCGTACAACAATGACTTATTGGCCCCCTTTGAGGCGGCAGTGAGACTCCTTAATCCCGTTGTCGCCGTCAAGATCCGCAGCGCTGCCGTGCATGCAGCCTTTGCGACAATGTAAGACTGTCTTTCAATCCTGTTTTTTCCGTGTACATGTGATATTTTTGCAAACAGATCTCCCGACGAAAGGTCCGTGTACATCGATTCGGATACCAAGATCCAAGTACTTGACACAATGAACGATTTGCCTCGCGCCGAAAAGGAACAGTGTGGTGCTTTCATCGTAAGCACACGCCACTTTTCCATCCTGACACCAACAACTCAATTTCCGTAAAAACAGCTGAACGAGCGCGCCATGGTGGTCTGGGCAGACAGTTTTGAGCACATAATGCCACTTTTCCACGATCTGGAAGAGAAGATGATCAAACTCGTGTGGAGATATCGGCACATGACGCCCGTTGGTTCTATTGATGCTTCGGGGATGTCCTCGACCGATACGTCGAATGTTAACCTCAGTGTTAATACAACTATCGAGAAGATCCCTATTGCCGACAACAGACAAGCTGATTCCGAACACAAGGCCAATCAAAAGTCCCCTTGGCGCTGGAATTGGAAGTCGTCGCCGAAACAGGAGGAACCTTCATCGTCAGATCCCGAGAAAGACGGTCCTGCCAAGAAGGAACCACGGCCGATTCGTCTCTATGCCCCGTTTTACTGTGGCCTTGCGGTCGCTCTGTCGCTCTGTATGCATTTGCACGCGCTCTCCCCCTTCTCGAACTCATTACCTCCTTATCTTCAGTCTTCATAGGAAGTGGACTTGCCGTCTTGCTCGCCGAGTGGGTTTTGGACAACAACTATGTCCGATTTGCTCTCTTTGTAACGTCCCCATTTCTATTCTCCGTCGCACTGGTACGCGTATTCAACTGACTCGGACAACGTCATGTTGAACCTGTCATAGTTTTTCTGCCTTCAACTTGTTGGGAATATTTCCTTGGTGTACGTCATCGCTCGTATTTGCCTCCGTCGACTTCTGAGATCGTCCTTAGGTTCGGACCGGTGGCTCAGTATCATGAAAATTCCAGATACTACTCTGCCAAGCGTCCTCTGCCCAACAAAGAGGTAGACACTGCCTTGCCTCACATCACCATCGAACTCCCGGTGTTCAAGGAAAGCTTGAAAGAAACCATGTACGTTTGATAGGCTATATTCCAAATCTGGATCTGATTTGCTACTCGACGTCAGTGCACCCTCGGTGGCCTCGATCAAGAAGGCGATGCAAACCTACGCTCGACAGGGCGGTACATCATCCATTTTTATCCACGAAGACGGGATGCAGGTCATCAGCGAGGACCAACGCGAGGAGCGAATCGCGTTTTATGCAAACCACAACATTGGCTGGGTCGCGCGTCCAAAGCACGACGGGTCGCCTGAGGGCTTCAAACGTGCCGGGCGCTTCAAGAAGGCGTCTAACATGAACTATGGCCTCGCGCTGAGCATGAAGCTGGAGAAACACTTGAAGGCGCTCGAGGAAGCCGTTGAACGTGGGGAGTTCGCGGAGAACGAGCAGCTGTCTCTCGAGGACAAAGCGCTCGACATGGCCGTCGAAGAAACGTACGAGGAAACTGGACGTAGGTGGCGTCCGTGGGCAGCCAACGGGAAATCGTTGCGAATCGGTGAGATCATCCTCATCGTCGACGCGGACACGATCGTGCCGGAAGTCAGTGCTGTCTGCATTGCCTCCACCTTTCTCTGACGCACATCTGACACAGGACTGTTTGCGCGATGCTGCTCGGGAACTTGCAGAATGCCCCGACGTTGCCATCATCCAGCACGAGTCAGGTTGCGTCGCTCATCTTTCGCGCTTATCTTTACGTAGACTGACATTTGTTAACCAGACGTCATGCAAGTCGCACACCATTACTTTGAGAACGGAATTGCACACTTTACGCGCCGGATCAACAAGTGTATCTCGATCGGCTGTGCCAACGGCGAGGTGGCACCGTTTGTCGGACACAACGCCTTCTTGCGCTGGTCTGCTCTCCAAGACGCCGCGTTCATCGATCTGGCAGATGGAAAGAAGAAGATATGGTCGGAGTCAAACGTGTCTGAGGACTTTGACATGGCGCTGCGTCTTCAGGTGAGCGTTTTCACAAGCATTATGTTGGCTGGTTCGTCTTAACGGGGATTCGTTAGCTCAAGAGATACAGCATTCGTTGGGCGACGTACTCCAACGGAGGTTTCAGAGAAGGTGTCTCCTTGACCGTCGACGATGAACTCAATCGCTGGCAAAAGTACTCGTATGGTAACCGTCTTTTGGGCCCACTGAACAACGTGCATGGCACTGAAATAATATTTGACTAGGTTGCAACGAACTCATCTTCTACCCGCTGATTGAGTGGTGGAGAAAGGGTCCGATTGCGAAGCAGCTTCGCATCTTTGTTTGGTCTGGTGCGCCGGTCCACTATAAGTTTGCAATGATGGCCTGTAATGTGTCCGACATGTCCCTGCATTTCTCCTCGCTGACCTACCCATCCCAGACATGTTCTCATACTGTAAGTATATACCCCTTGACCTTGTTTTGAGCTCTGTCATGATGGTCTTTGCAGATGGGATCGCGGCCGCTGCCATTCTGTCGCTGCTCAACTACCTGATTCTCGGCTTCCAATTCCAGATCGACGGTTACTTTTTGCACAGTTTCGAAGTCTGGCTGGCGTGTACAGTCGTCTTTCCTGGACTTGGTAGTCTCGGATTCACTCTGCTCGAGTACCGCCTCGGACAACGAAGCCTGTTGTCCTCTCTGTCCGAGAACCTAAAATGGATTCCGTTCTTGTATGTCCCCGTTGCTTTCTTTCTGCGTTGACCCGCGACGTGACTGCACGCGCAGCTTCTTCTTCTTTGGCGGACTGAGCATCCACCTCTCACAAGCGGTCCTCGCGCACTTCTTTTCGTATAACATCACGTGGGGCGCGACCAAGAAAGAGGTGGAGAGATCCAACTTCTTCCTTGAGGTGCCCAAGATCTGGCGGCGGTTCCGAGTCGCGTTGGTGTTGTCGATCTTGACGGCGGCGGCGATGGTCGCGTTGAGTGAAAGCGCGGGAGCCGTTCCGGTGGGATGGCAGGTGGATGGGCTGGATTGGGCGGTGATCCTTCCCCTTGCGTTCGTGCCCCTTTTGTTCAGCAAGGAGGCGTGATGCTCATGTACCTTTTTTCCGCTAGGATTGTCGTTGGGTGTCATATCCTCTTTCCTGTGAGCCGATTTCGTTCGTGTTCCGGTGATGCTTCTGACCTCTTTTTATTCGGCGTTTGGCCAGATCGTCCTCAACCCATGGCTCATGATATTCTCGTACTAACCTCCGTATCGTACGTCAATTTCTCTTCTTTTTTCCAATCGCCTTGCGCATGGACGCGTCCTACATGTCAACGGATATGCGTAGAGTTTGTTCACGTATCGCATAGCACCATCGTTGTTTCCATTTCCATTTTCTTTTTTCGTCCTGGTTTTGTGGGGTGCATAGATATTGGTATTGGTATTAGGTGCTTTATCCTATGGGGTAATTCGGACTCGTATTCGGACTCGAGTTAACTAGTAGGTGAATAGGGGAATGAGAGAACGAGGGCGTCGCGATGAGCTGCTGATCTGCCAAGTCTGGTTCGTTGGCGTACATGCGGGGACAGAAAGGAATGTGGCCCTGGATCACCACGGGCAACATTAATGCAAAATAGAACAGCGGACGAGTGGCGCACCAAAGGTCGCGCGAATCGCAGCATGGTCGTGCACATGAGCATCTGACCAGAGATTCGCGTTCATGTCTGAATGCCGCGTTGCAATGAAATTGAATCTGAAAATCCTGGAAGCCGCGCCTGTTCATTCGTCCTTGGATCGAGGCTGTCTAGTGGCGCGCATCGAGATTCGAGATGGTGCTTCGACGCAGCCGGGGCCGTCGTCGTCGTCTCGTGGGCGATGGGAACCTGGCTGCCATACCACGGTCGGGTGAAATGGGGTGTTCGGGACGCTGTGGAGGGTGGACGATTCGGTCGCACACCAGGTGGTGACTCGGTGTCACAAGGAGGTTGAAACGAGGGTTCTGCTCGGATATGTACGTCACGGGTCAGGTCATTCACCCCTTGTTGCTCGAGTTGGGAAGCTTTGGACGTAAAATATCTATCGCAGAGTGCGAAGGCGGTCGCTAAGAAAATACATGGATCAATATTTACTTAAGACCGACCTAAACATAGTGGGTATGTAGACAAAAAAAAACACCGATGTCAGCATATAATAGAAATCAGACTGGAATCATATCTGCAAAAGATAAAATTACCATGTCTGAACGTCGGGGAGAGAAGAAAATCCACCTACGTCGATCGTAGACCTCAAATGCCGATATGCACAAACACGATTCGCTTCTCCAACGAGACTACGTTGGCAGTCTCCACCGCTGCAGTGTTCAGCGCCGCAGCCGCATGCTCGAAATCAACGACCGGACGATTGAACATCTCCTTGTAAAACCGAGTGACCACCTGGTGCGCAATCGAATCATCCACCCTCCACAACGTCCCAATCAC
>JBBPSB010000485.1:0-17346 GCA_038093375.1 Xerocomus brunneocitrinus
CTCGTTGATTTCGCAAAACGGCAGATAACTGCGAGCTGATCAAATTTGGATAGATTTCTGATGCGATGAAATCTGCTAATTCGCTTCCGTCGTCTCCCTATTGTCAGCCTGTTATGTCGTACCCAGCACTATGGGCAAATATTACTGCATTCAATGCGTATGTTGTCCCATTTCCTAGTTCTGTGATCTCGCTAACAACTGTCTTAGATATATGATATCGGGTTTAGGGATGGGCGTATCCCCCTGTTTTGGGTCACCCGTAGCACAGTTCGCCAGTACTCCGTTCTCGTTGACTAGGGGTCAATTTGAGAGCACCGTCTCTCAAATCGCCGCTGAATTCATATGGTTAGGTAGCGTTCAAAGCACTCGAACCTATAGCTTGTCTCACCAATGTTTTGTAGCTGGACAACTGGGTGATGCCGAAGGAGGCTTTGACCGGCAGAACCTAGAATATCCAACGCTGATGACAGTGCAACCATACGGTTTGAATGTATGCCAAGTTCGGTGGTGCAGTCCTTGGCACGATATAACTGACGTAATACTTTTTTGAATCACGGATTAATACTTTGCCAGTGAGTTGGTTGTATTGTATTGGACAAGGATCTCATTTCCAAAGGTCATCGTGGCCCTCTGCGCATCGGTCATCCTTCTTGTTTTCGTGATCTACGTCCTTTGGCGACGCCCGCTAGCAGTGGTCTCTGGTACCGGCGTGCTGGAAATAATGTGGTTTGGATCACGCTCACGGGTTCTCCGAAGTCACCTCAGCGTTGTAAAAACTGCATCACTGGACAGTCTACGCGCCTCATCGATGTTCGAGACCGTTTTTTGGACATGTTCACCACACGAGAATGCAGGAAGCAGCGACCTTTATGCAGTTGTTCCATTTTACGATGTGGAAACTGATGTCAGATCTCTGGGGCTCTTAGGATCAGGTGTGTACTCTGACGGGCGAATCAGATGTCATCTTACGCCCGGTTTCTATGGTTAGAAAATCAACCTCCAAGCAACTTGTCTCAACGCATGTCCCTGCATACATCGAATGTTCTTCGTGGTACTCGACATTGGTGTTACATACTCCACGTCGTGCTCGTAGCCCTGCATATCGCTCTTCTCGCCTGTCTTGTTCATCATCCAGAGCACTCTGTCATGTTTTCGTCTGACAGTAAGACAATGACGATCGGATTGAGTGCTCTTCTGCAAGCAGCTTATACGGTGTGTCAACATCATCTCACTGAATGTTTTTCCATTGTTTCATTCTTGTCTTAGCTTTATTCTGCACTTTTGGTCCATCTGATGCAACGGCTTGCATTGTTCACGATTGTCAGCGAGCGACGAAAGCTAACTACTGTACATGACGTGTCTACAGCGTGGGCGGGAATTGGCGCAGCGGTCCATATTCTCTGGCGACAACGCAAAAAACCATCATCTACTCAAGCCATCATCGCTGTGGGAGCCTATCTGACCATGATGCTGGTCTTGCACATCACCTCGTCGTCCATAATGCAGTGGCAATGGTACGAAGACATCTTTGCCCTCAGGCCTACTAGTATCCAGGCGAATGTTGCTATGCCAGACAGTTCTATGAACATCAGTCAACTAGGATGGACTGAGATTTTCTCCATCGTGCGTTCGCTTCAAGATGCAGGCCTGGCCACAGACAGATTATTTAACAACACCATCTATGATCAAAGTTCGGACAGTGCCGTCTCGTTAGAGGTGCCTGTCAACGCAACGGCACTAACTGCGCAATGTGGCCTAGTCCCCAACCTCACGCTGTCCTCTCCAAACCTCGATGGAGAGTACAAAATCAGCTTCCAGAACGGCATCAACAATGGCAGCTTTCTCGAATTCCCGATATGTGAGTGCTCATCGTAATTTTTTTCCTCCATTTTATCAACATTCTCCTAGGGAAAGATATAGTTCACGCTATCGTGCCGAGCACTGAGGTAAATGTGATCTCACTTGTGTCCTCAGACTGTCCAATTGATGTATTCCAAGTGCATGGCTTGCCCTCAAACTCTGTTCTACATGATTACAACTGGTATTCATTTGGACGAGTCTATTCACGACCCTGTCTCTCTCAAGCTGAATTGGACCTATGCGCCGTCAGGTGTGGTTGTTGAAACCGTTGACAAACTCTGCACGACTGACGTTGTACACAAGCGGGAAGTCCCCAGACCTCGACCACGTTGACCTACATTGCCGCGTGTTCGCTCAGCGCGCAAACAGTCTTGGTTCCGGGGAATAATATATTCGCCAACCAAACTCCCTCCTCCCCAAGCACATCTTGGTCACTATGGTCTCCAGAAAATGCGACAAATCTCAGCATCGGGGTGTGTTTCTCTTACATTATACAATTGAGCCAAACTCGTTCACAGACGGCACATCATATCTTGGTGCAGATGGCGACCGCGCTCTCGAAGGACGTCACTGGCTCGTTTTCCATATTTGTTCAGGGGAATTCCTCCGCCAATTTTACAGACATGGACAGGTGAGTGTTCTGCGCAAGATGTCAACCCCGGACATGGATTGAATAAAAGTTGCACAGCTACATCATGTCCTCACTTGGGCTGAATTTGACGTATGCAAACGAGACCTCGGTCTCTCAGTCGAGCGCCAATTCTTCTGTGACACTCAGCCCATGGCAGTTAGAAAATGTGATCGCGCAAACTGCGGCGATGTTCCTATGGACAGGTATGCATGGTTTCTGTCCCGTTATGTGACGATCGCGCTTATGTTACTTGTCAGCCGGACAGGTCGGGGAGAGCGGAGGCGGGTTTCAGCCCTCCGTGGTTGTAACTCAGGGAACGATTTCTGGATCATTAATGTGGCGCCTTAATGTACGTGAATCCTGTGATCGTTGCCAATCTCATAGGCTGAAGCGTGATATCGACCCGGATGTAGGTGAACACTATTCCCGTACGTGGCTTTCATTTTCCTCCGACGATGACTTCCAGTCTCATGTCCATTCGTGATCGTTGACCGACGCGGCAACGAAAAGGTCCTCTTTGCATCCATAGCATCCTTTTTATCCCTCATCCTGGCAACGATCATCATTGGCAAAGGACCCTCTAGAGAACACCCCACGTCAATCTCTGGAACAAGCGTTCTCGAGTGTCTGTGGCTTGAGGCACAGTCGGAATTGCTCCATTCCCATCTACAGAAAGTCGAGGAGCTACGTTTGGACGCATTGCGAGCAGCAGGCATGTTTGACGTTCGTCTTGGTGACATTGGGCGGTCAAGTTACCCTGAAGCAGAGCGGCCAATGCTCGAGTCAGTGGATGGATGAGATCATTTCCGAGCTGTCGAAATATCTTGCATTATGGCGGAGGGTGGTTGAATTGCAATCGACGCTTCGAGAATACGTTCTTGACACGAACTCTGCCAGGGCCCAGGAGAAACATATTTATATTTTGAGCTGGGTAACGACCATCTTGTACTCTGCGAGTTGGATTGTGACGCGATCGCTACTATGTACTAGAAGTATTCACTAGGTGAAAGGAAAGAATTCACTTCCACTTTCACT
The DNA here is from genome assembly GCA_038093375.1 of Xerocomus brunneocitrinus. Classification (NCBI taxonomy): domain Eukaryota; kingdom Fungi; phylum Basidiomycota; class Agaricomycetes; order Boletales; family Boletaceae; genus Xerocomus; species Xerocomus brunneocitrinus. Next base: position 3,527 of record JBBPSB010000485.1, read on the forward strand.
TGCAACCATGATGACCGCACCATGTACGACGAAGGTAAAAAGCGCTGGCTTGTTTGTACCACTCGCTTTCTAGCGCTATTTGCTACTCAGTGAGGCCAGCAGGCCGTCTAGCGTTACGCGCCGCGACGTCCCACCGTTGTGACCCAACTTGCAGACGAGTTTCGCGTCACGCCGACCAACCGAAAGCCACCGCTTCGTCATCCCCGTCAGCTCCGCCATCCAGCCATACGCAGAGAAACACGACCAGACCGAGTACCTTCCCCAATCTCTCGTCCGTCACGCTCCTCGTAGCCGCGTAACCCATATCGAAAGAAGTTGTTGTCTACGAACTTGAATTCGGGCGGTCGTCCAAAATCACGGCAGACTGTGGTCATTTGTGCGGCCGACGACGAGGTATGTAACGTATGTTGGATATGACATCTAGGCTCGCTCAACCTGATGCATACTCGTCCCTTAGACCGACGAAGACATTTTCCACGACCTACACTTCTTCTCGCCCGACATGACTGGCACAGCCCATCTCAAAGCCCCCTTGTCAGTCACCTTCGTAGAGGACGTCAACGGCGTGCCGCTTTCGGTCGTCGAGTTCGCCATCGCCTCAAGCGCGATTTTCACGACGGCAGTGGAACACAAATCCAAACGGACGTTGGCAATTCAATGGAGTTGCTACAAGCGGTCATTTGAATCCACCTGCAAGACCACGCAGTATGACTCTGGAGGAATGGTTTGTGGAGAATCTCAAGCGGATGAAACTTACAAGATGCTCCAGTTCAGCCTGAAGGGGCCTGTACGAGGCGCAGGCTGACCCCCATCAGATCCTTAAAACATAGTTACGACTCGGACGCGAGCTATGATCCGATGTCTAGGTTTCAAACATTTGTAAGGGTGAGGATACTTGATATTGCTCTCCGGGTATCGCCTGAAACGATTTCGTGTTCGACTCCGTTGGGAGTTCTTATCTGTCATTCTAATTTTGCGGCAAGCCTAGTCTCGAAACCCGACATTACTTTTTAGGGAAGCGATGGGCTGACGCCCGAAACGAACGGCAGATCCCGAGTTTAGGGAGGGTACCAAACCGGATGGTGTCGAGACTAACGGAAGCTAAGAAGAGAATCACCATGCATATCCCCAGCCAGGTGTCATTGCTCCCTCCGTCACGCATATGATAATGCATACGCTCAGTACCGATGATGGGTGAAGGTGGATGAAAGTCGTGAATGTGAACATTCCTTCCCAGATTAGAAAGGTACCACTGCGTCACTATTAGGAAGGCATGCCGGTACTTAATGATCGCTCAAGCGCTCACCGTTGCCTTACATATGAAGTTCGTCGGGCTGGGAATCAGGTTTGGTCAAAGATCACTAAACCTTTCAGATCATTGTATCCGTTGCTTGTCCAAACGAATCCCGGTGCGCAGCGTAAATATTATGCACGTAGTAACAAAGTCGGCTGGACATGGACGTTCACCCGTTTTTTTATCTACGAAGATCGGTTCTTGAGTCCCGCCATCTTCTATCGAACCCGCTCGTGGACAACAACAGCACGCTCTACTGAACGTGTGGCTAGCAACGGTGCAGCCGACCACGCACTGTATTTCGTTGGATGCACATCCCAACCCCTCTGACCCACGATTTGTCGGCAGTCGGGGCTATGTAGATGGTTATGGCATGCATCATATACATATGCGTTTGTGGTGAAACTCGAGTTTTACATCCCCAGTTTATTTGCAACTCGGTGGAATGCAGGCTGGATCCTTGACCCGTTGGCAAAAAGGTTTGTCTATTCGCTTCAACGAGTTACTCCATGGTAATGTGGCGTCGATCCCTGAACAGGCCTTTAATTTTGGCAAGCCTATCGACAAATGCCCCTTATAAATACTGTCTTCTGCACGCCGCTCGGCCTTTACGCACCTCATTCTCTAAGTTTATGGCTTCTTCTCTCCAGCGAGTTCTCACAATCATTCAACAGAATGATTACACGGCTCGTTTGTTTGTTGACCTTGCTACTTCGACCGTCCACTGATGTTACTATTTTTCTAGTTATAATTGTCACCGCCGTGGGATACGATTACAGTGAGTAATTCATTGATCTTTATTTCCTTGTCATTAGATGTACAATATTGCCAGTCCTCACATTCGCAACTGAGGTGTGTATGCCTTGCGTTCATTGAACTGAACCATAACCATGTCATCGACTTACACTTTTTTTCAGGTCGAGCTCATTTGGGTGGGGTGATTACTCCACTTCCATTGAAATGTAATCTAATATATAACAGAAAAATCGCTGGACATGGGTGTCTACATTGTTCTTTCTCGTGTGTATCCCATCCAACTCTGCGAAACTCTCCTAACGTTGATCATTGACGCACAGGCTCGCTATTGTGGTCTTTGCTCTATCATGTATGTCTATCCTTCATCTTATACACTACTCGATCGCTGATCATTTCACTAGAATTCTTATCATCAGTACGTTCAATATCAAACATATTACATGAGCTAATGTATCCTGGTTGAAGTTGGAAGCTCTTTCCTGCATGGACCTATAAAGGTGATCCTTTTCTATCAATTCTGGCCTACGGAGATCTAACTACTTGTAGATGTACGTATCCCTCATCTGACACTGGGCAACAATAAGGTGAAGCAATTGAATATGTTTGAATAGTTGTAAGCACATCCGCCAGTGTTTCTAATGTTCACGTTGTTTGATTACGTTTTCAAGGTCGCGTGCTTGCAATTCTTGGCGCACTATCATTCTGGACTATGCTTACTGCTGCCGATCGTGAGATTTTATTTTACCTCCTAACGAGATGAATGACGTTTGTGGATGCAGTGGTAATGATAATTCGCGTCTGGGTGTTGTATAACCGATCAAGGTTCATCCTTGTTGCCCTGCTCCCGATTTATGTCACAGAAGTCATGGTAGCCCTAGTTTGGTGTCTTCTGTTCCGGGCGCAGAACAATCACCTGGGTATGTGAGCATGCATACTACATAACAAGATGCGTGGCATTCCTCCAATCATTTAGAGTCTTCCGATCAAGTCCCTGGTTTCTCGTTCTGTGTGCCGGAACCCGTTGCTGTCGTTTTTTCCGGAATTATATATACCATCCAGCTCTCTCTCAGTGCATCAATGTGTCTACTCCTCGCAGTTCGCTTCATCCGGGAGTCACTGCAAACGTACAGAGTGACAAAACGCTTCCACCTTAGCCGCTACGTGAGCCATCTCACAAGGGAAGGCATGTTTTACTGTCTTGCGTACGTCTATATTTTGTCTCGTTCTCAATGGAACTGAACCAATGTGAAACCATCATGTGTAGTGTTTTCTCGTATGCATTACTGGCCTTCTTCACTTATGTGATAAGCATTCCAACTAATAGATGGTGGACGCTATTGGGAGTTGCAGAATACGTGCCTGTGCTAACGCTCGTCCCCCGATTTATTTTGAGCTTGCGGGAAATGTATTCACACGAACTTCAAGGCAGACACGGAAGCGACATCGACACAGCTTTTGGCTTCATCACGACGTCTCAACATGGCACTATCCCGGGCAGGATCTTATTTGCAGACGATCTGCAGAACGAGGGAGTAGAACGTGGCGATGAGTTCATCATGGGAGAGTGGGAACTTCGGAATGCTGGTGGTGCGCAATAGAGGCGATGCATATTGCCAGGTACGTATCTGACCGTAATCGACTGGAGCCTCTAATGTCAAATTGAACAGTGGCGGTCAAATGATTGTTGGAACTGGATACTGGGCCTTTGTTTGCAAATATTGTATAGTAGCCAGATGCTACGGCGAAGGTACTCAGTGAGGTCAAATAGAGCGAGAAGGGTCACTGGGCAGCGAAAACGGCCGCGTGGTCTTCAGCATGCTAAAGGATTGATACACAAACCGGAAGTGTGTATATACAGGAGAATGGAAAAAATGCACTTATGATGATACGCGGGTTTTAGAACCCAAATTCCATGTGCTTTAAGTTTGCTTTCTCGTGTCCACCTTCCAGGAGCACTTTGGGAATCCAAGGCGATCCATGAGCGCTTGAGCGACCGCCTGCCCCTTGAATTGTGACAGGAGGATCTTGGTGGTAAACATCCGACGCGTATGATTGTGACTTCGTGATCTCGCTGGAATACACGGCTAAGGATAACGCATCCTCTTTGAATAAATGCCAACTACCTAGGTGCCGAATGGGCGGTGTAAAGGTACTTACGACTTGACCGCTTCCATCCAGGGTGATTATCCGAAGCATCCGAGCACTGGACTCAGATCAGTAAGGGCTCCAGCACGTCAAACTTTTCATTCATATCTGAAACAAGATCGGTTGAGCAACAGACCCTGGACCGCAGTATGGAAGAAAAAAAAAAGTCCTTCTTCTTCTGGATAGTGACGCGACTTGGCTGCTCCTAGTTGATAAATCTTGAATCGTTTGTCGGTACTCCGTCGAGAGGACTTGGTCCGAGTGTAAACTTGGTATGTAAGCATTATCCCGCGCGACTTCGACCCGGACGCGATGAACAACTCTACCTGCGTCTCTTACTAGGTCATGTCTGGCACGCGCAGGCCGGTTCACCACTTCCCATCGATGTTTTTCGTGATTTGAAGTCGCCGCTTGCAAACGGTAACGATCGTGAAAATGGACGTAGGTGTCTGCACTGACCTTTCCGAGTCTAGGTATTTGAGGATAGTTGGTCGCGACTGAGGGCGCAGATGTCTCGAGTCTTTAACTGCACCGCTGAAGGCCTGAATCGCATTCGGTGATGCATACGGTTCCTTTTATACTCGTCGGTGTACGCCCTCGGCTTGCCATCGAGTGCGCGCTCCACGTCCTGCTGTCCAACCTTCACGCGTGGGGGATGTACGTGCGGTCTCGCGCGCGCTGGTATTCAACCGGTACGTGATCCTGGTCGTGTTGGATGCACTGGGGCGGAAGTACTACATACGTCGCCATCTTACCCATCCGTCCAGGGGCGTTGGTGCTCCACCCCGATCCAAGTGGGCGCGACATGCGTGCTGGCATCGGTATTGATATAGATTCGTGGGCGCTTAGGCTCTTGAGCGAGGGTGTCGAGCTGGGGTGAGCTCTGCGTATGCCAAGTCGAAGGACGTGGAATGGGCGGAGATGCGCTGGGACGTTCACAACCGAAGGGATGCGTAGGGGGTTCCATGCATCAGTCTCTCTCTTCCTCTCTTCCTCTTTCTCTCTCGTGTATGAAATCGACGCCTTGGCAGCATACTCGGCGACCGACTGCTAACAATGCTCAAGTCTCTCTCTTTCTGAATGGGCGATGTTAAGGGTGGAAGAACGTCACCGAGCGATGGAAGTGGCGCCGACACCATCGATAGGATGTTCAAGTTACAGACTGACGCTCCAAGCGGCTGGACAGCTGGATCCTCTCGATCACTCTATACATACCATGCTTCCCCACATAGTGCTAGAATGCCAAAGCTACGCATACATCAATGGTCACATCTTTCCCAAGTTCCCCCAACATGCTCGCTCCTCGTGATACCTATCGGAAGAAGTCGAGTACGAACTTGAATTCGGCCGACCGTTCAAAATCACGGCCGACCGCGGCATCATTCCTGGGTTTTATAGGAATTACACGAAGGAAGAGAAGATGCTGATTGACGAGGACCAGGAGGACGTGGTTTAGATGGCGCGCAAAGCACCGAGACGCATTTGTGCGGTCAAAGTGGTATTTGGATGTACACGATCCGTGGCAACCGGACGAATAATATGCAGACAGGGATATGGACCAAGGAGGTGTGTTCCCTTTGACCGTCCTTGGTAACATTTCTGAGCGCTGAAGCTGACGTCCAGCAATTTAGCTGGGGGACTGTGGGGAGGTGTTACTCAAGCTCAGTGAGGCGCATGTAAATTAGTCAACGATCTCGATGAATTGCGAGTACTCGGTGCATCCTGCTGCCGTTTTCAGTGGGTCAGATCTGTTCGAGTAAGTTTTCTTATCTGGTTGGGAGATGCAAGCGGATGCCTTTGATAAATATTTTTCTCGTCAGGTGTAAGCTGTAACGTCGTGTAAAGAACATATCCTCAAAGCGTTGGTTTCAATTCGCCCAGCCTCTAACGATCGTCTGATCAGCTGCGAAACAATCGAGTTGGGGATTATTCATCCGCCAACTTGTCGCTTCGTTTCCGAGTAACTTGACCGCCAACATCTCCAAGACAAATATCAAACATGCCTGCTGCTCTCAATCTGTCCAGACGAGGTTCCTCGATCGTCTCCAGACGTGAATGGAGCGAATCGGAATGCGCCTCGAGCCAGAGACACTCAAGAACGCTCGTTCCAGAGACCAACGCGACACGTTCTCCGGAGGGTCTTTTACCGATGATGACCATTGCTAGGATGAGGGAGATAAAAGATGCGATAGATGCCAAGACGACCTTTTCGTTGGCCCGTCGTCCATCACGGATCCCCGTCATAGACGCACAGTGAGATAGAAAGCCCATGTCAGAGGAAAATATCGCGACGTACAGGTATCGTGTTGACCTGTATGAAGGCCCGATTGACGATATTCCCATGAAGCCCATGAGCGATGAAACTGACAAGCCGGGATCCACGTACATTGAGGCACCATTGCACTGTATAACTCATTGCCTGACTCTCACCCACTGCGCGCTGGAACCCGCCCCCACTTTCCCCGAGCAAGCCGGCTGACATGAAACCTGAGTTCGATCGTGACACAAATTGATAGAAGGCATGCATACCGATCCATAGAAACTTCGCCGCAGTCTGCGCAATCGCATTTTCCAACTGCCATGGGCTGAGTGTCACAGACGGGTTGGCGCTCGACTGAGAGGAAGAGGACGTGTTCGCAGACGACAAGTCCAGCCCGAGTAGGGACATCATGTAGCTGTGCAGTTTCCATCCATCCATATTCTTGGTCGACGGGTCGCGCAGAGCACTCACCTATCCATGTCTGTAAAATTGGCGGAGGAATTTCCCTGGGGGAACATGGAGAACGAGCCAGTAACGGCCTCCCAGAAGGCTGTTACCATCTGCACAAAACACGATGTAATGTCTGTGAATGAGCTTGCCTCAAGTGTATGGCGCACGAAACACACCCCGATGCTCAAACTTGTTGCGTTTCCCGGAAACCACGCCGACCAAGACATGCTGTCGGCCTGAGGGGGCGTAAATATGAGCTCGATGTCTGAGACTGGTCGTGCACCGAGCGAACATGCGGCGATGTAGGCTAACGTGGTCGAAATCTGAGGATTTCCCCCCTCTGCGCAAGGTCAATTGTGGGGCATCTGAGGCGAAAACTTGAACAACCATACCTGATGGCGCATACGTCCAATTCAGTTCTACAACGACGGGGTCGTGAACTGACTCGTCCACATTGATGCCGGTTGTGATCAAGTAGAACAGAGTTTGAGGGCAATCTATGCACTTTGGGCACATCAAGTTGGACATTCCGTGAATATGAGTGAGATTAGGTTTACCTCGATACTCGGCACGATCGCGTGAACGATGTCTTTCCCTGTGACAATATCGATAAAGGAGGGAGAAGGAATACCATATCACTGCTCACATATCGGGGATTCAAGGAAGCTGCCATTGTTGGTCCCGTTCTGGAAGTTGATTTGGTACTCTCCTTCGGAGTCGTGATATGACAGCGTGAGGTTGGGGACTAGGCCGCATTGCGCGTCGAGTGTCGTCGCATTGATAGATGATGTCATATAGTTGAGGCGATTCGGGTCTTGAACCACGTCAATGAGGGTACTATTGTACAATCCGTAAGCGTATGGGTATACACCATCACCGATGGAACGCGAAATGGAAAAAATCTCAGCCCATCCCAGTTGGCTGATATTCACATCGTCGTCGGGCATCGCCAAATACATCTGGAGAGCGCCGTCAACGACGTTGCATTCTTTCCACTGCATTATAGACGATGAGGTGACGTGTAAGACCAGCATCATGGACAAATAGGTGACCACTGCGATTATTTCCCCCATCGACGAGGATACGTCACGCTGTTTCCAGAGGATGTAAATCGCTGAGCCGATGCCGTTCCATGCTGCAGACACGTCATGTAAAGTAGTCAGTTTCCGTCGCTCGTTGACAATCTTGAGTAATGCAAGTCGCTGCATCATAAAGACCAAAACTACAGAGTAGAGCTAAGGCAAGGATGAAACCATGGAGAACGTCCCATAAGGCGATGTTGACACACCGTATAAATCGCTTGGAGGAGAGCACTCAGACCGACTATCAGTGTGCTACTATCGAACGGAATGATGATAGAGTCCTCTGGATGACGGACGAGAAGAGCAAGAAGAGCGACATGCAAAGCCACAAGCATGATGTGAAGTGCGAAACACCAGCGTCGACTCCGAGAAATATGCAGGGGTCTGCGCTGAGACAGGTTACTTGAACGCAGCTTTCCAGACTCTATCACAACTACGCGTAAATGACACCCAGTCGAATTGTCAGGGTACGCACTAGATTCTGAAGGCTCCAGAGATCCAGAACTGCTGGCATGACTTGTCGTGTTGTACAATGGAACAACTGCATAAAGGTCGCTGTTTTCTCCGTGTCTATTTGGTGAACGTGTCCAAAAGACGGTCTCGAACATTGACGAAGCGCGTAGACTGTCCAGCGATGGGGTTTGCACATCACTAAGGTGGCCTCTGAGCACCCGTGAGCGCGACCCAAACCACATTATTTCTAGCACACCAGCACCGGCCCCCACCGCTGGCGGACGTCGCCAAAGGATGCAGACCACCAAAACAAATAGGATGACGGATGCACAGAGGGCAAAAATAACCTTTGAAAATGATATTTATGTTCTAGGGAATGAGATCAACTTACTGGTAACAAATTAATCTGTGATAAAAAAATATCACGTCAGTCCCATCACGCGAAGAACTGAATATGGCGCACGTTCAACCTCCATTCCGGCGTGGACTCCAGAATTTGACCGGTTTCTGGTTGTCGATCGAAGCCTCCTCCAGCTTTTCCCATTTCTCCAGCTAGATGATTTTCGTGAGCTACGCCTTAGATTCGTGCATCTCTAAGAGCTACCTAGCCATAAGAACTCAGCGGCGATTTGAGAGACGGTGCTCTCCATCTGGTACCTAGTCAACAATGACGGGGTATTCGTATATTGTGCAAGGGACACATCGCCACAGGAGGATACGCCCATCCCTAATACCGATCTCATATATCTAAAACGGTAGTTGGCCAGAGTACGGAACTAGGAGGTGAAACAACATACGCATTAAATGCTGTGATATTTGCCCATAGTTGCGGATGCGACATGATAGGCTGACAATAAGGAGACCATGGAAGTGAATTAGCGGATGCCATCGCATAAGAAATCTATCCAAATAGATCAGCTCCTCGTTGTCTCTGACTCTCCCGCCCTGCGGAATCGACGAACTCACCGCAGAAGTGAGGTTTGGGTTTCCTACAGGTGAAAAGGTTGACCATTTTGCATTCATTGACTGCTTTCCAGGTCCAAGGTGAATTCCCGATGGATCAAGAGTAGCCGTGTAGTTCGTTGCATTCAAAGAGCAAGCCACGAAGAATACTGGTGACGAGAAATTCTGGGCAATACCGCCTGAAACATACACCACACAATACACTCTATCGTGACGGCTCAATGTTCATTGATCACTCACCAGGAGGACTGTAAGTCCCGTTGATGTAGACGTGGTTGATACCCTCGACAGATTCATCAACGTCCATCTCCGCAGAGACAAGATAAAGAATGAATGTCGAGCAGATTGGTTGTGAGCACTGAATAATTTTTAGTTAGTTGTAGTGTAATTAATAAGACGCCTACCTGGATGGACGGAGAGAACCAGATTTCATTGAGCACTGTCTCCAACCATTAGTCTCTGATACCTGCAATCTGAAGGAAGCGCCTTACATGGTGGATATGAGACCGTAATGCTGATAGTGCCCAACTCTGGCATGGAAGCATCAACGTCCCATGTACTGTCATCCAAGACATCAATCGAGAGATTCGTCAGTAGACCACAGTGTGCATTCACCATGGTTGCATGGACTGTAGCATTGAGAAACGACAGTGATGGAAGATCATATATATCATATAGAGTGTTGTTGGCTAATCCGTTGGTTGTATTACCGTACAAGGTTTGCATAAACGGCACCAGCGTAGTCACGTTCATCCAGTCCAGTGATGCAAGGTCAACAGATGCATTAGGCCAGCTTGCATTCACTGGGGCGACACTTGTCACAGTGTCATTGAATGGTTGAACCTGGATTAGCGTCGACGAGGTCACATGTAGTACCGAGATGCACGCAAAGTACACCGTGACAATGGTAATTGACAGGATTGACGAAGCGACTTTGGTTTGCTGCCAGAGAGCACTCAGCGCAGCACCTAAGCCAGCCCAGGCATCACATATGTCGTGAACCTGTGTCAGCTTCTTTGGGCTGGAAAAGATAGCAGATAGCGTTAATCTCTGTGTGACGAAGACTAATAGGGTGGTGTAAAGCTGGCGGTGCCTCGATTAGTTTGTTCAACAACACACTGGAAAGCTTCGTTCGCTGCATAACTCACAGTGTAAAATGCCTGCAGTCCGACGCTTAATCCGGTCATGAAGGTTTCACCTCTGTCATATGGGATGACAACTCGATGCTCTGGGTGGTGAGACGCAACAATCCCAAGGATGAGATGAAGAGCGACCAAGAAGGCGTGTAGGAAGTAGCACATAATGTGCCAGAGATAGAACACTGGCCGCTTTCCATCATCTAACCAACCTCAGTTGTGTTTCAAAAACGCCTCGCAAGCTTGCTCACCTTCGTCAACCCGATCCTCCGGTGGCACGCCCAATTGAGACAAGGGAATGTCAACTTGCGGTGAGAAATCAAATGATGCTTTGTGGAGAATATGATATTTCTTCCTGGAGAACAGGTTGACAAACATGACGATAGTCACAAAACGCGGGAAAGGCGGTTATGGGCTGTCCCTTGATTGCCACTTGTGACTTGGTACGTAACTTGGGCCCAAAACGTCCAGATCCAGGTATGCCAACTGCTGCGATGATGATGTCACGAGTGAATACAGCCTCAAGTATGATTCCTGGAGACTCACTAATGTTTTTTTCAGTGCGGTCAGACTCATAACCACGTTACAAAACCTGATGGTCACAGCCACAGTGCTTGGCTTGATTGCGACTCCGAAAGTGTTTCCATGAGTCTCTGATAGTTTGGTGAGCAGCTGTCTATGGGGTCGCCAGACCAAGTCTCTGATTTGATAACACGTAAGTGCATGAGCATCAGGAAACTAACCAACGTTGCTCCCGATGGTTCGTCTGCTCAGCTGGGACCAATTGACAGGGGCGTGACTTGATTTAGATGGACCAAACACGTCCAAATCATATCCCCGGAAAAAAAGTGATATGGGTGTACTGTTATTGGAACCATGTTGCGCACGATGTGAGTGGTTTTTAATGCTCAAGGAGACTAACGCCTTTACGATGAAGTGACGATTTAGAAAACCACGGAATGCGCGGTCCAAGCGGGCCTTGGAGGCGAGAGAGCCAAAGGAGGTGGAGGATGTCAGGACGGCCGTGTTCGTGAGGGGGACGCACGCAGGAGATGTTGTGCAAAGCGCCATGAAAGAACTTGTTCGTCTCAACTAGGATGGCAAGGACGCGGTGCGCTCACTCCCTCTTGACAGATGGCACTCAAAAAACCGCACGCGATCGCGTTTTCGAAAAAGAATATGATTCGGCCGTTTGAGGATGCGTCCTCTGTGGAGTTTTGGGCGCAGAAAAACGATGCATCGATGTTCGTGGTCGGGCAGTCGACTAAGAAGAGACGAGATGGGATGGTGATCGTGCGGACATACGATGGAAGGGTGTTGGATATGTGTGAAGTGGGGGTGGAGCGGTTCGTGAGCATGTCTGCATTCAAGGTGGGTCTCTTGCTCTCAATGATAATACGATGCTAATACATGAGATAGACACCAAAATCGACGCCAGGACATAAACCGATGATGCACTTTGCCTCGGAGCTGTTTGATACACATCCACGATACATGCAGTTCAAATCTCTCCTCATAGACCTCTTCAACGGGGAACAAGTCGACGGGATCTGCCTCGCTGGGTTGGAGCACGTGATCAGTGTAACGGTGGCACCGTCGACGGATGCACATGGAACGGGAGTCACAGGACAGGCGGATCCAGGGTGTCTACCCAAGGTACACGTGCGGACGTACACCGTGACGCAGACGAGATCGGGAACGCGTATACCACGGGCACAGCTGACCGAAATGGGGCCCTCGCTCGATCTGACGCTACGCAGGTGGCAAGAGGCGGATCCCGAGATGTGGAAGGCGGCGATGAGGCGGCCCAAGTTGAAGAAACAGGACGTGGAGAAGGGACTTGGGAAGCGGAAACGAAACGTCGAGGTCGACGAGATGGGCGATGTAAGAGGCCGGGTGCACGTGGCGAAGCAAGATTTGGGCAAGTTACAGACACGGAAAATGAAGGGGCTGAAATCGCGACTGGATGGCGAGGCCGGTGATGAATTAGGCGTGGACGAGGAGGAGGAGGAGGAGGAGGAGGAGCAAATGCGGCGGAAATGAAGCTCGGCATACAATTATGTAATCAGAGTCGTTACACGCTAATTGAATCAACCAAAAAAAACGTTGGCAGTCCTCCTGCCAACGAGCCCTCCGCTGTTCAAAAGTTCTCATTGTACCCGTCCTTGAGCTCAGTTCTCAGCTCGAGGCTGGCTTTGACATACGTCTCAAGGTAGATCTTTATCATGTCCAGTCATTCGACCCAATCAGGTGTGTATCGCATTTTCCCCCCATTGAGATCACTCACCATCCTATAGCGCCCTCACAAACTGGTGCTCCGTAAGTCCCACTTGCTGGTTCACAAATTTGTCACATTCAGTCTTCCTCGTTGCTAGGTCAAGCGCCTCAACAACGCCTGCGGCCACCTCTGCCTCTTCCTCGACTTCGACCACGAATGCCGCGACATCTTCGTCCTCGTCTACATCTGCGTTTTCATCGGCCACTTCCGCAACGACAACATCTGGCCAGTCTTCGTCCTCAACGACAGCGGCGCTATCGACATCCCAAACCGTCTTCTCATCTGGAGGGACGGTCGAGACGATCACACAGGTCATCACTCCAACCGTGACCGCCCCCTCTACCTCGCAAACCAGTTCCTCTTCAAATTCGTGAGTACACTGTCTGTCTTGCGGGCTTCTTTTTATCGTTCTCTGTTTCTTCTTTCTCGCCGTTTACGCGCCTCTTCGCCGCTCACTGCACGTTCAGGGTGAGACCTCCACTCACTTCGTTTGCTCCCGTAGGTTCTTTAGTAACAAGGGCGCCGTTGCTGGCGTGTTCACCGTCGTCGGCCTCGTCGTCGTCGGTCTTGCCATTGCACTCATCGTCAATTGCGTTCGGCGGCGTCGCGCCCAGCAATTCGACAGGGACGTCGCCCAAGCGGCCGCAGAGGCTGCTGCCTCGTCCCGTTCACCCTTGGAAGATTTCTCGTACAACAACACGGGCGGTGGTGGTGGCGGTGGCGGGTATGGCTATTCTGGAGATAGCCACGGCACGTATCAGCTACCGCCGATGCAGCCCAACGACACGTATGGCATGACCGAGATGTCCCAGTATGATCCGTACGCCGCGGGTGCGGCTTCTCTGGCAGCGGCAGCGGCCGTTGATCGGTCGAGGAGCCGAAAGGAGAGCGAGCCGGGCGCGCCGGGCATTGCAGGCGTAGGTGCCAGGGGTCTCGCTCGCGAGCCCAGTAGTCGTGCACCGTATCACGCCTTTGCCGGTCCTCAACCACACGAAATGCAGGG
>JBBPSB010000486.1:0-17317 GCA_038093375.1 Xerocomus brunneocitrinus
CCGCAAGTCCAATTGGGGAATACGTCTAGCACGTTTTGGCGGAAGGCTGTTTGGACACTCGTCCAGTAAGCCGAGACCGGACACGGAGGAAATCGCGCTGTGGAAACTGCGCGCTGCGGAGGAGGCACAATACAATCAGAATTTGGAGAAGCTCATTGAGGCATACAGGTCATCACGGCCAGGTTCCCCGCACGAGTCCATCCATAACTACGAATCAGACCGTTCTCACCGGTTGTCCGGTCGGTCGTTATATCCCGAAGCGACCGGAAAGCCACAGCATGGACCAGAGCCACGTCAGCCTGTGAAGACAAACCCGCTGACGTCGCGATTCTCTTCGACCACGCTTGGCTCCTCTATGCACCAGAAGCCGAGCTTGACAAGACGAGAACCCTTTCCTCCCAAGCGGCAAACGGATGCTGAGGTATATGCTGCCTCCATTCGAGTGTCACCTTAGGCTGCTGGCGGATCATACACTGTAACGGCAACGAACACGGGCGGATCACGCAACCCATTCCATCAATGAAACAGTTGGCTTTGATATTCTCAGGCATTTCTTCCCCACACGGACGCATGACACTAAATAGAGTTGCTACGATGGATGCATTTCACCCCATTTCGATACGCCTTCCCCTTGCAACTGTTGCTGTATTCTTTTGCTTCACTTGTGACATTGCATCATATATTGTATACGGTAGTTAATGTAGCATGAACATTGCAACCAGGACGAGTTACGTGAATTGAATTGAATGTGCCTTCTGGAAATGACCGCGTGAAGGAGGTGAGGTGTGGCAGATGCCGTGGCGGTCGACTCAGCTTGGTTGTTGCAAGCGTAGCATCTTGACCGCCCCACGTGGTATGCGCACAGGTCCCCCAGGACACGCAAATAAGCAATAAATCTGGATATGCTTGCGCCCCACTAATATGCTGTTCCAGCCGCCCTCCTGTAATGGCCAAGCGGCGCCTGTTTTTAAAGCATAAGACGGAGAACTCTGTGGACCCACACTCCCCCATCTCTCCAACAACGTGATGCTTATGTCTATTGGCTCTGTGGTGGGCAAACCTGCCCAGTCCACATCTTCCCAGGTATGGTATGACGACATCCCTGGGTCTATCTGCGGTCCCGAAGATGGCCCCTGGCCGCGCTCCTTCACTCGTCTCGGGACATCCGAGGCCTGGGCAACGCTCGCCCAGGCATCTGATATGCAAAGCATGTCCTACGGTGCCTGCGGACGCTGGTCTGCACACGCGGTCAACTTTCAGCCGTTCAACGGCACAAAGAGTCAAGATCGCTATGCGATGCGACGACTCAATATCGGTGGGCGGACGTGGATATTCACGGCCGTGTTTGATGGCGAGTGGGCGATTGTGACGTGCTCGTTTTGTGCTTGAACGTTGATCTGACGCCCGTCGTTGGCAGGCCACCTCGGTGATGCGACAGTGGAACATGCAGCGTACCACATGCCCATCATCGTACAGGAATTTCTCGAGGCGATTACGCACAAGCACCGTGGGCACGTCGTTCCACCGCCATTGATCGCAGACATGTTCAGCAGTGCAATCCAGGCGTTTGACAATGCCATCGCTAATGACGTCTTGGAATTGTTTCCGGACGGACTGCGTTCGGTTAAGGAAATGCCGGACGACGAGATATACGCCGTCCTCAACGATCATGCGACGGGCGGGCACAACTTCAAAAAGGCCCGCTTGTGTATGTACGGTACTACGGCGCTTGTCGCGCTTGTCGACCCTGACCATGAAAACTTGTGGCTGGCTAATCTGGGGGACTGCCAGGGAGGTAGGGTGCAGAGGATGTCTCTCGTCACTCTCGGGCTGATGCTTTTCCATGGCCAGTCATGATCTCGGAGACAGAGCATCGGTCGTGGAATTTTGAGATTTTGACCACCAGTCATAACGGCGCAAACAAGTGCGAGATCCAACGTGTCAAGAGCGAACATCCGGGAGAGCCCGAATGCGTTGTCGACGCCCGCGTTCTCGGTGCCATCGCTCCATTTCGATGTGCGGATTTTTCAGCCCCACCCTCTTTTTTCCGACATGCTTACGACCCTGATCGGACTTTTCTGGCTTCAGGTATTGGCGATACGCCGTTCAAGCAGCCGCCCGAGTTCACGAGGCGTATCCTTTACAACCTCTTCCCTGGCGATCACGATATGTCCCTATGGGAAGAGTTCCTTGTCAGAAATCTCACACCGCCTTACATATCTGCCATGCCGGAGGTCACACATTATCGACTCGATCCGTCGCAGAAGCGTCTGCGGAAATACCTTGTGCTGTCATCCGACGGGTTTACGGACATCTGTGGGCAGGGTCAACGGAGCGTGATAGAGCGATGGTTAGAATGCTTGGAGTCGCGGTCAGAGTCGTGTGAGACGGACAACATGGCTTTAAAGTTGCTTTGGCAAGGGCTTGGAGGAGACCTAGAGCGCGTGTCCAAGGTGTTGACACTGGACTTGGACGTACCTTGGCTGGATGACATCTCGATCGTCGTTCAGACTCTGTAGGAGATTAGTGGACAAATGTATATAGGACATTACACTACTAACCTAGCATAGTACTATGTAGTTGAGCTGTTGATCGTGCTGTGTGCCTGTCAGTATGTGACATATGCAACGCTTCGTAAAGGTTGTTTACGTTTGTTTACTTCTAAAGGTCTTGCCGAACCATTTAGTCAGGAGCTTCCATGGGGGCAGTCGATCCATCTCAATCTCTTCCGGACCCGGATATCATGGACATATATGAGACAGAAACCCAAATGGATGAAATTCATGGTGCGATCACGGAAAATACCCTGGAGCACGATCGCAACACCCTTGTAGACGTGTCATCGAGCGCGACGGGCACAAAGAGAAAGGCGCAGTATGCTCTCCAAGCAGACGAAGTCGTGTACGGCGCATCTCGATTCGGTCATTTCGGAGAGTATATGCGCCGGAAACGCGCCAAGTTGCAGATTCAGAACGCGAGTATGGACGCGGAAGCAGGCGCTGAGGAGAAGAGCGACCTTTTTAAAGGTATCTCTGTATACGTGCGTCTTCGTATTCTGGAAAAAGGCGTACCGAGGGATGAAGCAAACAATGTATCTAGGTGAATGGCTGGACGAAACCGTCTGTACAAGACCTCCGGAGACTGCTTCTTCGGCACGGCGGCGTCTTCCATCCATATCTCGACAAGAAGTCGATCGTGTAAGTGCGTTGTCTTGTGGTTAATCTTGGTGTACGTGACCTTGTCCCACAGGACCCACGTCGTGACGTGTTCGCTCACTGCGGCCAAAGTCAAAGAGTTCAAGCATTTGAAGGTGGTCAGGCCTGAGTGGCTGTTAGACAGCATCGCTGCTGGGACGCTGCTTTCGTGGACGGATTACATCTTTCATCCGGGCGATAGATCGGAGCCATCTCAGGGTTCACGGACCGGTCAAGCGACGCTACCAGTACAGCCTGTTCGACCGGCACCGTCGACCTCTACGCCAAAGCCCGAAAAACACAATTCGACCGGCGCCTTTGCTCGGGATGTGAGCTCGAGGAAGCAGACCAGACCCGAACCGGGACCCTCCGGTTCTCCACGCCCGCTTTATGTGACTGACCCAGGAACCGAGGGGGACGCTGCGCGCGTTCCCGAGTACGCCCCACGCAAATCGAACGAGATGGCCGAACGCGTGATGGCAAATCCGCAGTGGCGAGCAGCGCACACATCCATCGCGCCCGACTTCATCGAAGGCTACTACAAGAACTCGCGCCTACATCATCTGTCTACTTGGAAGGCGGAGCTCAAGGGTCTCGTGGCAGAGGCACAGGAACGTGCGGAGAATGGGGCGCTCGATGGGTTGCCGGACGACAGCGACGGGACCGCCGTCTCTGGTGGACGAACGAGTTCCGGGGGCGGGTTTAGCATGCGAGGCGCAGAGCTGCGGTCTCCGTCCCGAGCAAAAGGGAAGCAAAAGGCGGAGAACGTTGAGAGGGTGATCATGCATTGTGATTTCGATTGTTTCTTCGTCTCGGCTGGCCTCGTAAGCAGGCCACAACTTCGGGGGAAACCTGTGGTTGTTTGTCATTCTCAGGGCGGTCAAGGTGGTGCTTCCAGCACGAGTGAGATCGCTAGCGCGAGCTACGAAGCAAGGGCATTCGGTATCAAAAATGGAATGAGGCGAGTTTTCTTGTCGTAGGGTGCACGTCGAGATATGTTCTGATGTTGTCTTGTACATAGTTTGCGACAGGCTCGCCAGCTGTGTCCTGAAGTGGTCACTATACCTTATGAATTTGAGCAGTGCGTCGATCAACACGGTCCGGATGAAAAACGTCTTATTCATTCGAAACCTCTAGATACAAGTCCGTCTCGCTTCAGTTTTATACCATCTTGATGCGCCATGCGGACGATCTCGAAGCCGTGTCTGTTGATGAAGCTCTCATAGACGTATCCTCTGTCGTCGCTCGTCTGAAGTCGGCCAACCCATTCTCTGCGGACGAATTCGCGGTTACGATGGCACAGACTATCAGAGCACAGGTGAAACAAGCCACCGGATGCGAAGGTAGACACATCGTACTATGCGAGAATTCTTTACTCATCTTTCCTAACAGTTAGTATTGGTATCGCGCAGAACATCCAGCTCGCTCGTCTTGCCACTCGCCGAGCCAAACCTGCTGGATTATTCCACCTCAAAGCAGAGGATGTCCAAAGCGTGCTCGAACCCCTCGATATCGACAACTTGCATGGTTTTGGATATTCCACGCGCCAAAAAGCACAAGAAAAACTTGGAGCGACGAACGTGGGCGAGCTGATGACGCGGAGCAAGGCCCAGCTTTGTGAGGCGCTGGGAAAGAGCACGGGAGAGACGCTCTACAAAGCTATGCGTGGTATCGACGATCGGAAACTCGAATCGGACAAACCTCGCAAGTCGGTCTCCTGTGATATTAATGTATGTTCGTTTTTCTCTTGATTTACAAGCCAGTGGAACTGAGGGTACTCTAGTATGGGATCCGATTCGAGAACAACGAGCAAGCAAAAGAATTCGTGTACCGTATGGCGGAGGAGGTAGCCAGACGCCTGGATAGTCTCTCTATGCGCGGTCGCTTGTTATCTCTCAAGATTTTGAAACGTGATCCGAGTGCTCCCAAGGAGGCCCCAAAGGTACTCCAGACCCGTTTTCATGAGTGCATGTTCAAAGACACCTTTAGTTCATGGGCCATGGACTTTGTGAGTCGTTTAACAAGCAGACAACGCTGGCGAACGCACAAGCCCAGGCGACGAGCGACAGCAAGGATATCGGAGATCACGCATGGCGACTACTCAAGACTTGGAATTTCGACCCTGCGGAACTTCGCGGGATAGGCATTCACATTCAAAAGCTGGAAAACAGCCGAAGCGGAGACGTTGGACAGGCAAAACTGCCGTTCCAGATCGTAGATAGAAAACCGCTTTCAAACGATTCGGCGCCACGACCGTCAGAAGTGGATGATACACCCGAAGTAGTGGTTCAGCCACCGTCTTCGCAGGGCGAAGCTATGATTATCGATAATGTGCCAGTAGAAAGATACAACGAGCAAGCCGCCTTGCCATCCTTTTCACAACTTGACATGGAGGTCGTGGAAGCACTACCAGAAGACATTCGGAAAGAGCTGGAAGAAGAGTATCTACGTCGATCGCACTCACCCATGGTGGTTGAGCGTCCACACACACCAAACGCCTCGCCTCCGCGCCCGAAACTAACAGTCAAAGGCCCGAACGTAAAACGGATCACACAACAACTCGCGCCTAGATCAAGGAGCAGCCTCTCGCCAAAGAAGAGCGTGCTCTTCGCGAAACGCAATACCCCCTCGAGCGCATCCGCCGTGCGGATATCCGACGCCGAGCTACATGAGCTGGGCATTGACCCAGACGTGTTTGCGGCGCTGCCCGCCGACATGCAGCGTGAACAACTGATGCTGGTTCGGCATACCAAGAACAACGGGACAGTTTCGAGCGAGCGGCTCGTGATCAAAGATACGACGCGGACGCGTGCCCCGCGTGAAAACCCCACCTATCCCCAGAAACCGCAGCCCAAAGCACACCGTCCCCAACCCCCCGCGCTGAAGCAGCAGGGCAAGCAAAAGGGAGAAAAGTTGTCGTTCACGGAGACGGACGACGTGCAGCGCGTGATCGAGGCGTGGGTGGAACGCTTCGAGGGCCACGTGCCGAATCAAAAGGATGTCGATTTCTTTTGCAAATTTCTTGTGCAGAACGTCGAGTTTTCGGATGTGGGTTTGGAGAAGACGATCGCTGTGATGAGGTGGTGGCTCATCCTGTTGCGTCGGAGGTGGGGAGTATATGAGAAGGACCAGTCCGAGACACACCGGGCGGCTAAGAGGGTGACATTGGAGGACGTGGGCAAGGCTTGGTGGAAAGCCTTTTATGAAGTGAAGGAAAGGGTGGATGTAGCCGCGCGGAAACGCTTCGGAGGAGCGTTGGTTTTGACCTGACAGGTCGATGCACATTCATGACTACCATACTGACATCTCTTGCCATAGCGAGTGTACTAACATGGGGACTGTACCTGGAACTTTTGACATCTATTTATCGCCCCTTGCAAGAAATAAGTCCACCAGGTGTCCAGCATGCCTTGCCCGTAGGATCGCCTCAAAAGTGATATTCTTCAATCCTGCTTTCTCGAATGCGGACCGAATGTCCTCCTCCGTGAACCCTCCTCGATGTGCGACGATGTGATGAGCATTCCCAGGGAATATTTCATGGGCCGATTCTCTATGAACAAGATCCACGACGAGCAGCGATCCTCCGGGTTTCAAATACGTTGAAACAAGGAACATCGTCATCTGGTCGATGGAGGAAAAATGATGATATGCAGATGCACACTGCACGAGGGGTCAGTGAACCGTCCAAGGGTGTCTCGAATGGGCCACTCACGACAATCACGTCAAACGTCGTGCCTTGCAGTTTTTCGTGTGGTGGGACGCAGACAGCCCTCATCTCTTCGGGTGGGATACCATGATCGGAAACGATCTTGTTGTATTGATCGACCATTGCCTGGCTAATATCGGCACCGACAATCAACTTGGGGTCCTTTGCTGCCAACACGCGGGAGAGGTGACCTGGAAGGGTGTGAGGAGATACAGTGCGCCTAGAAGAACGGGGCTCGACACGCCTGTTCCACATGCAAAGTCCAACACAGTGGTGATGTCCTGCTTGAACAACCCAGTGCTGATTATGGCACGACCGATCTGCTCTGCGCGCTTTTGTGCATTGGGTCGATCGTTGTACTGGTGCGCCTCTACGTTAAAGTGGTGTCTGTTTGCCGTTTCGTAGGCGTCTTTGTCTGGGGGTGGTGTGTGAGAGTCATGGTGGTGGTCGTGGCGTGAATGTGCGTGCGACATGCTCACTCCACAATTGCAAACGCCCCAAATATTTGTACTCAGTGACCCAAGGCGTGTCGAACAAAGGCCCGCTTTACGCCGACTTGGTGCCCGGTGACCGGTATTCAAATATACACGGCAACACTCATGGAGGCCGAGCAGCATCCATCGATGCGGATTGGCAGTCGACAGATACTAATCAGTGACTTTCATGTCAGCCCGCAACTTACTCAAGAGTTGGCCCAGCACCCACTGGGTTACCGCCGAGTTCGGTGTCAATTATATCTGCCAATCTCCGAGACAAGACAATGCAACCTCGAGCAGCGTGGCTAACTGGGCTCTAGGGACGCAGGCACTCAATGATTAATAATTGCAGTCCAAAAACGAATAGTATTGGTTGTTGGTGGAGCACCGTGGTCGCGACCAACCGTTGGTTTCCTTCGGCGCCTGTCTCAAACAAGAGCGTCTGAGACATGATAACCGCCGGGACCTCGGCAGGGACCTCGTCCTCGATGTCAAAGTTGCCATATACGGAAACTGGATCGTCCAAAAAACGCGCAGGTGAATGAGGTCCAACATATTAATGTCTTATATTTCACCTTCATTTCAGAGTTGAAAAACAAAGTGTTCCCGTAGATCTGACATTTTGCCACTCTCTTCTCTTCCCCCGTTGACATCCCCTAGCTAGCTGACGGTGATCCACACGGATCATTCATGGGCCATGACCATTGCTTGACATGTGTGGAACCCTATGAAGTTTGCGATTCCGAGGATCTTGCTTGCACCAGTCACCACCTAACACTGAAGTGCTCATTTGGGTACCAACAAAAGAATATTGCCCCACAGTTGCTAGATACTGGTTAATTACATGATCGAGGTTTGATTTTCCGTGCCATCTCAAAAAGAGCCCGTGCATCTATCCATTTACACTTTCAGAGCTATATATGCAAAAACTCTTTCCGTCAAAACGCGTCAACCTGTGGACTCATAAACGTACCGGGTCATCCGTCTCCGACTTCTCGTTACCATCCTCATCATCTCATCCCTCAGCTATGTTGTCAGTCAACGATGCTCTCCACGGTTGGTCCCCTATCGGCGCCGACGACGAGGATGTGACTGTCTCCCCACCTGCTTCATTGACAGTGATCTCCCACTCCATGGCACCCTCTTCCGATCGTCGAGCACAGCGTAATCGGAACCGCGATCCTAGTTGGATTCCGCGTCCCCGTAACGCCTTCATCATCTTTCGCTGTGAGTACTCTCGCGAGCACTCCCAGGGTTCTCAGGAACCCCAGAGCGACGACGACTCGACAAACCCTACGGTGAAAACGCTATCCAAACGCGCTGCAGAAGCGTGGAAGCAGCTCCCGGCCCCAGAGAGGGAGCGGTACAAGGTACTGGCCGACAAGGAGAGAGAGGAGCACGCTCGCCTCTACCCACATTATCGCTTTCGCCCTATGAAGCGACAGGCTTCGGAGCAGGGGAAGACGTCTCGTGAGCGTTCACAAGGTCCGAGGACGCACTCTGTGGAGCGTCTCCCTGTTCCATCAGCCCACTTTCCCTCTGTATTAGCGCGGGCCCCCGAAAAGCCACGGTCGAGTCCTTCCTTTGAGCACGCCGACGCATCTACCGCCGTTTCACAAGCAGGAAGACTGTCGTTGCCCGACCTAACATTCCCCATTGATCCCCAGGAAGGGGTGAGTTGCCCATATCGACACATGTCAGCCTAGACTCACTTCTTGCGCTAGCCTCAGATGTCAGAGCCACTGATCCTGGGTTACAACGATCCTCTGCTATCCTGTTCGTTACCAGATACACCCTTTCCGTCCGCCCTATCACCACTTTCTGCCCCTGCAGAATTGTACGCTCCTCTCTGTAGGTCGGCAGTCAACATACCCCCTGACGCATTCCGCTGTGAAGACACTGTCTCTGGAGTAGATCCGCCTCAAGACGATATAGAACGAGCACAGGCTCTCGAGGCTTATGCAATCGGTCTGTACAACTACGACCTGTATTCCCCATTCTCATTCCCGGAGTACTATTGAACTTGCCCATCCGGTGGGGTTCATGATCATTCAACGTGCCTTCGATGATATCTTTGCATTTATTCCTAGTATTCTTCTTCACTTTGCTAGACATGTGCTCACCCCCCTTTGGTCTTTGGCGTCGTATCCCATCTCCTATTTACCATAATTTTTTCACACGCTATGAACGCGGTGCCTACTTGGTGCTTGCACAACTTTCCTATCTCAAAATCTAATACTAGCAAGCTCGGACGATGTGGATTCCATGCCCTGATACAATCTATCTAAAACTCATTGAAAGGACAAGGCTGAGATGCATGTGGTCAAGCTGTGCCGCTGGAGACGAGGGGTTGAATTTGGCGCGTGATACTGGCAAATAGGGTGCGTCGATCAGGCGTTGGTTGAGTACCGGACTTTTGGACGCTCCGTGTCCCCGAGTCACGTCATGATCGAATGGAAGGGCTTGCGATTTGGCCTTGAAAATTCATAAAATGAAAAGAGCGACGATCTGCGGAGTTCGGATCTCCTCCGACTCAGATCCCCCCATGCTTGAATTTCTGTGAGACCTTGAAAAAATTCTTGCGTAAAGTCTTAGCAAGTGGTATGTTTTGATATGATAGCGTTCCGCCGGCCCGAGTCCTTCCCGATCACCATGACATATTTTATAGAGTGCGGGTTCACACGATGGGCCTGAAATAAATTACCGGTGGGGCGTCCCGCGCAGGATTCCAACCTCCTCTCATGTCTACTGAACAGACCCCTTTGTTGGGTGACCAGCCTCACACTGACCTAGTTCCAACCCAGCGTACCCTCCCGCCAGAGGACATTTACAATCGTTTCAGCCATGAACAAAAACGAGTCATTCTCGCAATAGTGTCCCTCACTGGGCTCGTTCCAAGTATGTCTTGCATTTTCAATTTAACTCGTTTCGTTTTTATTCAACTGGATCGTCGATCAGTGCTCGTCGGTGGTTCCTTTGTCCCGTCGATACCTCAAATCTCCAAAGACCTCGGTTCAACACCCGCGGCCGTGAGGTACGTCGTCCAATGCGCACCACTGAATTCAGAATGTAACACTGGACCCTCAGTCTGGCCGTGAGCCTGTCCGTGTTCGCGAGTTCGTTCAGCGTTATGTTCTGGTCCACGTACTCGTCGTTTTGTAAGTTTCCGTGTGTTTTGTGCGGCTTGAACCTTTTGAAACGTTGGGCTCACCTTGAAATTGATTTTCTTGGTGAGATGGTCGACGGGTGATTTACATGTGTGGAATGCCTTTTTCCATCTTTGGTAGTTTCGCTGTCGCGATGTCTACTGATCTAAGCAGTCTACTCTTTTGGCGGTTCGTACAGACGTTTGGTTGTGCGGGCAGTTTTGCCCTCGGAGCTGCCACTATCGGGGATATCTACAAGGTGGAGGAACGAGGCACTGCCATGGGCACTTTCTTTGGAGTGGGTCTCTTTATCATGATTCATCGATAACGGTTCTAGCACCAATGACCTAGGCCACCCTACTTGGACTAGCCATCGCACCGCCCCTCGGAGGTGACTCGTCTACGCTATTGTGTCCGAGAGTTTCTGATGGTATAACCTTTCAGGTATCTTGGCTCAGTACTGGTCTTGGCGCGGTTTTCAAGCTTCATTGGGTGTGTGGAGCATATTGCAACTGTTGTTGCTCGCGTTTTTCTTTCCCGAAACTGCTCACCCGGGCACGCGTGGCATTGACAAAGCGCAGGGTTCAAAGAGGCTGTTCGTTTTTCTCAACCCATTCCGCTGCGTAGCTTTCCTACGCAGCCCCAACATCCTGGCGATAGTACGTATTTTTTGTTTAATTAGCGGAGATGGACGGCTATGGGCTAATTCCTTTAAGACGTTGGCAAACACCTTTGCACTTTTGACGGACTTCAGTGGGTCCTCTGTGGATATCTAATCCATCGCCACTTACTCACATCACGGAGCCAACAGTGCTGTTGATACCCATTGCGTATACTATTGTACGCATGCAACAACTTGACGTCTGTGGCCCACTTGCTAACTCGTTCACAGGGAGCTAGATATGGAATTCAAAGTGAAGGCTTGATTGGTATTCTTTTCCTCCCCAGCGGTATTGGCAACTTGAGTAAGTCCTATCACCGTTCAGCTTGGTGCTCTAATTTACTTACGTGTCTAGTTGGAGCCCCGATTGCCGGGCGATTGTCTGATAGTGTCGTGCGACGCGCAAAGGCGAAGCGCAAGGGGGTATGGGTCCCCGAAGACCGCCTCCGTGCGGTATGGCTCGGGGGACTTGTGCTCATACCTATCTCTGTTACGAGCGCTGGTTTCATCACGACCTACGTCGATGGCATGGTTGGTCTAGCCGCGACCCTCACCTGCTTCTTTTTCAACGGCGTCGGCGTAAGTGGCTTCTGGACATTTCTGCGACTGATGTGAACATGCGTCTACTAGGTTGATCTGGTTCTCGCGCCGATTGGAACGTATACCGTTGACGTCATGCCCGACCGGAGTGCCGAGCTCATGGCCGCTCTTTCGTACGTCTTTATCCATCTGATTGCGCTCTCGGTGTTGGGTAATCGTTTGTGTTTATCTACATCAGAGCGCTCCGATCGCTTTTACTCGCACCAGCATCCGCGTTGTGTATACCCGCGATCGAAACCATCGGTGTCGCTGCGACCAATAGTATCACGGGCATATTGGCCCTGTGTGGATACGGGTACGTGCCTCGCGTTTCGTGTCGTCGTCGAGCGGCGCATTGACGAGCACGACAGGTTGATCTGGTTGACGATACGATATGGCAAGGAGATGCGTGCGTACGTCGATATTGGGTACCCCGATTTTGATGCACGGGTTGTTTCGGACGCTGTACGAGATTGAGCGCATCGACCGTTTTTTTATGCGGCATACTATGGGACCACTCACGGTTAAAAAATTGCCCTAGTTTTTGGGGTGCTTGTGTTTTTTCGTAGATGATGATCAATGATGAATAGAACTGCATGAGGTTAGCTTGGAAGTACCTGAATAAGTTCCGGAGACCATATCTTAGTAGGAATCATGATCCTTCCGACCTGCATTACAAAGCTCACGGTGCTTGTACCTACCATTGTGCGCCTCTAATGGAAACGGCGCAAGATGGTGGTTACCTCGAGGCTGCTTACATAATGTTACCAGTGCTCGTATGGCGCTGCCAAGGGCAGGACCCTGCGCAAGCGAGTCAGTAAGTGAGTACAACATCCTCACATATCTCTAATACCATGCTAAATCAAATCCAAGGCGTCACAAACAACACGGGCCAAATAAATTTGCGCACTCATGCTGGGTCTTCGACCGACTCCATTGAGACGGTCAAGGAACGCCTTGGTGTGGAGACCAAGTACGTCGATGTGACCATTCAGGTGCGCTTCTGCCGGTATGGTGTATTCTTGATCGTGCTGAGGCAATACGTTAGTTTATCGGAGCCTCGCATCTGCCGAGGATGGAAGTCATTGGGACAACAGACCCGTTTTTCCATGCGAGCTTAGATAACAAGGTGTCATACATGCATGTACCTCTTTCTTTGGACCTAGGTTTTTGAGTCTCAATATGTTGCTCTATCAGATCGTCTGTGCAGCGGAATACGTTGACGCCGGTGTGGAACGAAGTGTGGCAGGTCAAGAACGTGCCGACCACAGCCATGTTATCCGTCGTCCTACGGGATAAGGATCACAAAACGTTCATAGACAATTTCATTGGAAGGTTTGAGACAACGATATACCCAGGAGCCAAGGAAGCAGAGATTCAAGCACCCATGCATGTGCGTAGCAGAGGAACGTATTGGCTCAAGGTAACCGAGCATCGTCGGTGGACTTTTTTTAAGGGACTGATGTCATTGTGCTTCAAGATCGCCGCTACACCATCACACGATGACCCAGTGTTGTTTCCGTACTTATTTGATGGACCCGTTCATTACTCGCGCCACAGCTCACCTACGGTGGGCAAGCTGACGAGGCTCAAGGACACTCGGCTGTACTCGACGTGGAAGGTCTATATCAAGGGTGTCCCGAAAATTTTTGGGGATCAAGTGCAGCATTGGAACCGCGACTACAGGGCTGCGCAGACCATCTTTCAGGGTCCTACGTCCATCGCGGTTCGGTCTGCCATTCAAGCTGGTCATCGCTTGCTGTACGCGAGATCTGTGTCAAACGTATTCGGGGTGATCAAATCATCCGCGGATGTGTTCACGCTCCTTCACGGGGGCACGCATCGTTTGTCGATGGACGGGACGGTCTCGTACGCGCACCGGATCAAACCTGCTGTGTACACGTACATCATTTCCACAGACGATGATTCACTTCGTTTTTCCGAGACAGGTGCGGCGTTCTTTGTTGATTTTATGTCCAAACACGCGTTGCACAGCAACTGTGCGAAAACGGTGCGGTACAGCGGCGAATTTCATCCGCGACCCGCTGGCGGGTGGGCACGTTTTTCGGACGCGATGGAGGACGAGGAGGTGGAGTGGGAAATCGTTGTGGATAACAACTCTGGGACGTACTCGCCTGATCCTGGGCTATTACCCAAGGTGAAAGAGACTGTGGAGATGAATTTTCCGGGATTTAGAGTGGTTGTGCTGCGGCACGATGATCCAGCGCTCAAGGGCAGCACGGATGCGTGCAGGGCGTACGCGATGAGCCAGCGGGGGGTGAGTCTGCATGATTTTGAGCCTCGTGTGAGCGACGGGGAGGATACGCTCATGTACGAGGCGTCGCGGAGGTCATCGGTGATATTACCTGTAGAGTAGTTAGTTCTAATGGGAATACGACGGGCAATCACCGACACGTTTTCTCAGCCACCGCTCAACACGAGGCCTCAGCGTCCTCCAAAACGTCCTTGACCCTCTTCTTCTCTCATTCTTCATGTCCACTCGTGGTTGATGTCTGATCAGTGTGTGTTTTACCAGCCTTGTTCTCTTTTCGCATCTTACTCGCTTCCTGCCTTTTATTTTTTCAGCTCTTGAATATCGGTGGAACAATCGTATACCATGGAAACTTTCTCTACAGATACCCTTTTGTCCTCTTCGCAACCCTCCCGGGGCGGCTTTTGGCCTCTATTGCACCCTTCTTTGACCCAGGGCCCGCTCTCTGCCTCGTGGCACACCGCTCGCGATCCGTTTGATCCTCCCTTTATCTCATCGCGTTCAGAGCCAGATTACGCCCATATCAGCTTTGCCCGTAACCACGCCCTTCGAAGTCGGCCCACTCAACTGCTGTACACTGATTCTGACCAAGTATACCTGTCTCCACCATCCTCGTCTTCCGCGTCAAAATCCACTATTCCCCTCCCCGAAGAAGCCAGCGAGTTTGCTCCGTTGTATTCTACCCATCTCGCAGGCGTTCTCGACTCGCCGCCGGTCATGCGTCGCGCGGACTTGGCTTCTCAGAAGCCGCTCACCCCGCCACCGACAATACCCCACCCGACGCTCAATCTGCCCGATGCTGATGTCGACGCACTCTCCGATGACCAGGACATCGAGCTAACTGAGGAGGAGTCCGAGAGCGATGAGTTCTTCACCAGTCTTTCAGAGTCCTCTTCGCCACATTCTGTTGGTTTTGACTTTCCTCTCTCCCCCCTCTCCCCGAGTTGGGGCTCCCAACGCGCCCGTGCACTCTCAATAGCGACGTCGCCGGATTTTCCAGCGTCAGAGCACTTCAATGGCCTCTTTTCTCTCTGTGATGCCACCGCGCCACATGCACTGGATTACTGCGTCCCTTCACCCATATCACCTCGCAAGCCATCGTCGCTCCTCGAGGTCGACGTCGATGCACCGCGCCCTCTGCTGGCTCCGATCAGTATACCATGGGCTTCGAGTCCGTCCACGGAATCGGATCCCGAGCCCCCATCGTCGTCGTCTTCCTCTAGTTCCTCGTTGACATCGTTGATCGATTATGACGAACTACTCCCACCCAGTTCTCCACTAATATCAAGACTAGATCTCCCAGATCTTGAGGACGATGGGCTCCCTACGATCGTACCCTCCTCTCCGAGTCGAAGGTCTTGTTCAAGCCTGCCCGATGCTGACATCGAGATGGGTGACTCGACCAGTGACTCGGTGATTTCATTGCCTGGCCAACAATTATTGTCGCTTCCAGGCGTGGAGACGGACGACGACCTAATACCGAGGATTCCAGCCGCAACACATTCCATTCCTTTTACTCCCACGCAACCTCTCCTCTTTATCGACGATCCACGAGATGTACCGTTACCACGCTCTCCATCACCAGAAGATTTCGATTTGTTCCTCTCGCCAGAGGACATTACGGACCCTGAATTAGTCAAGTTGTTCGACCTGCGGAAGAGGTCCATTACTGCTGAGCGTGCCGCCCGGCGTTTAGAAGCGCTCACAGAAGATGTTGACCTGTTCACACGGGCCGAAGCTCGGAAAATACGCAAGCGGGAACGAGAGCGAAGTAAAGAAGTTGGGGCGCTCATCCGGCTCAAGTTGGGCGATAGGGTAGAAGTGTCTCCCCAAGAGCAGAGCCCCGAATGTGACTTTCAAAACCATGCGCGTCGTCGAGGCTTCATTGGCAACATGTCACAACTTGTGGCGCAGATGCTGTTTCGCAGGAATGAGACGTCTTCTCGTCCGTTGGCCAAACGAAAGGCGGCCAATACGTCTCGAGAATACGTCCGATCTGCACTGTCCGATGGTACCTCTGCGTATGAATAAGCGTGCGATTTATCATGGCATTGCGCTATCTATCTGCTGTGAGGTGTGTGTTCTGATTTACCCCCAAAAAGACTAGACTAAATTTCGATAATTGGTTCCCTCTACGCTATTTGTCTGGTTTGTTAATTACCTTTAGACTTCAACGTGATTGTACGCTCATGTGTATTTGAACTATGCTTCTCTTCTCCCCCTTTGTATGCCTGTAGCTTCTAGTGTTCACCACTCTAAAGTTGGGTCATTTCGACTCGTCTTCTGCTTTACTTGCACATTTTTTTCCCTCAATTGCTTCATCAATCACCCACATCATGAAATCTCTTTTTTCGTTCTCCTTTTTCTCTGACTGATTTTATGCTCGAAGAAAAAAGGGAAGAAAAAAATGCCTATGGAATGGAAGTCGAATCACAGGATCCAACCTTTTTTTTTCTCGATTCATTCTTTCTCTTGCTTTGTACGAATCATATCGTGAAGGAAAAAAGTGCTCTGATATCTATCTAGCAACATGCTGTCTTTCTCTGCGTCTCACTGCCACTGTTGGACGGTTTGAGAAGAAGGCGATGCGCTGGGCTGTGCGGAACAACCTGGTTCCGAACCCGATCGCAAGTGACGGGTCTGACATATTCGTCGCGCATGGGTAATCTAGCGCTGCAAGCTTTGACACAGGGGCGAAGATCGGCATCGACGAGGTCGCGTTGAAACATCCAAGGCTGGACATGTGACTACAAGTCGCAATTTATATCTTGTGCGCTTCGATTCCATGGCTACGGGACGTTTGCAACCTAAATCCAGGCGGCTTCGTGATGGCGATGATGATCAAGATTCGCGTAGATGATAAGGGGTGCATTTGGGGTAGTGAATGTGCTGCTGCCTGGTGGCAAGCGGTGATTCGATCACTTACGAAGCCTTTTTTCAAATTCGGCGTGTGTAGCGGGCGCAACTTCAGTCTAAGGGCCTGGGCCAGATCGTGAGGATGCCCCCCAAACCTGTAGTTAGATCACCGCAGTCGAAAACGGGGGCGCGATTCTTCCGGTGTACGAATTGAATAGAGGTGGATGCTTTGGAATAAGGCATACCGATCTTGAGTCAGCCAGTATGATGCCCCCTTTCTATCACTTGGTCTTTATGATGGGTATTTGCAATTAGGACGTTGGACCTGGCGCGTCGAACGTCGTAAGGTACCGCACTCGTCGTTGAGGAAGCCCGCCCTCACAACCCTACTGGTAGAAGAAGACCGTGTCAGTCGTCCCCAAGTTTT
>JBBPSB010000487.1:0-17207 GCA_038093375.1 Xerocomus brunneocitrinus
CTTCGCGCTGCCACCCGTCCACTTCACTCCATCACTCCCATCCCCATCCTCGTCTCCGCTCGTCACGGCACACGAGTGATGTCCAAAGATTATATACTCGTATACAATCTCCAACTGATTCGGCCGCCGAGCTCGGCTTGTCCAGTGACGCTGGAGCGGGTAGGCTTCGTTTGCTCAAGACCCCGCTCCTTGAATAGTTTTCGCAACCAGGTCACTTGCTTTGTGGCTTCCGCCATCGCGGCATATTCCGCATGTATACCTTGTTTCTTTGAATACCACGATACGAGTCACGGCCTTTGTCGTTATCGGGGTATCGTTGGCAAGGGTGGCAACATATTGGAATGAACTAAGTTGGGTTGCAATGGGAAGCCATGGATTGAGTAAAAGCCGCATACCCATTGACCACACCGACTCTGGCCTACCCACAGCAGATGGACGCAGTCAGCGGCGAACAGTATCACTACGCCCTCACCAACTTTGTACGTCGCCAATCCCGACCCATCCAGCGCTGACACCCCCACCAGCGCATCGCCCTAGTCTCTCCTTTAGCATTATCTTGCTTGGCACGCCGGGGACACCAACGACTGGGACGACGCAGGACTGACGCACGTCGATGACATGACCATGACGAACGACAACAGCGATGATTGGGACAATGCGGGGCACAATAGCGCAACCGCCGCGCCCTTTCGTTCGTGCCAACCTGTTCGTACCACCCACGCCCATGCCTGTTCGTGGACGACGGCGGTAATGCAGCAATGTGACTCAACTCGTGCTAACCTTACCGTTCACCTCCACCCACTCGCTCGCTCTCACACCCACGTCGTCCTCGACAGCCCGCGCGGTTTCTCGCTGCTGCTGATAGTATTGTACAACCTTGCAATCGCCCGCTCTTCTAAAAGTCGTGAACCATCTCTTCCCACACACACCATGTGCAGTCGCACTCGTACAAAACCAGTCTGGTGCGCTTTGTACTCCAGTGACCCCGCAGTCAGCACTGGCTCGTCCTGGGGCAGCACATGCACTAGAACTGGCCCAGGCAGCGCCAAGCCCCACTCCAGAAGCAAATTCTACAAAGGCTACCACCGTACGTGTCACTGCCCCGCACTTGCACACGACTCAAGTACTCACCTTTACCAGGGCGCAGGTTGTGCTATGATCCATCACACAGGCCAATCCATCTGTTACGCAGGATAGCACGACCGGGCAGACGACGACAAGGAAAAATCAAGGTTACCCCATTCCTTCTCGTGCAGATGCACCTACGTGAGCCTCACACCATTGCATCGTATATGGCATCAATCGATTTCGAGTTGTGAACATTGCAAGCCTGAGGTTGGAAAATAAAATATACGCTGAATTCATACACGGCCAGTGCCATCACGAGCACGCATTTGCATGTGTAACTCCTTTTGCCCAGTCTGAAACCTTGTCCTCCAATTGGCCACGCTCCTTTTCCCGTCTTTTTTCCTCTGCCTCCCTCCAAAATGCCTTTACCCCCTCCGGCCGCATCAAGATATATGGCAAGAACAGGAGGTCATCGAAATGGTCATGTGGCCTTTCAGCATGTCTTTCAAGACGTTTAGTAGCACGCTGAGTACGTTCGTGATCTTGTTCGTGCTTCCTTTTCCCCTGGCCAATTTGCGTTTCCCGGGATGCTTCATCCGTTTCGTCTGGGGGACTTGTGGCCGAGTCAGGGTAAAATTGGGATTCCCACCCTCTGGAAGCATCTCGCAGTGTCTGAGTGCCAAAATTGTAAAGTATAGCACTCCCGTAGACAATGTCAAAAAGAATATCTGGAGGCCATTCCGAGTCAGCGGAACCACCGGCTGGCATTCTGACCTGTGATCCTGAAGCGATTGGCCAACCAAAACTTTCTTCCATTCCAGGAACGAAAAGGTGTGCAGTGCATACTTTTGTTTCCGGTTGAGATGACTGTGGGCCGATATCGGCACTGGTCATGGCGAAGTTAGGGGTCTAGTTATCAAAGCCATCAGGCACTAGTTAAGAAAATGAGGTGAATACGTACCATCAAGAATGCAAAGTCTTTACCAAAGTTAGGATGAGCAGTCGGGTTTAAGAGGATGCCGTTCCGAACATTGTCAATTTCAGTCACTACATCATTCTCCTCGAGGTCACGACTTCGATGGCGAGTATATCGTTCAATATACTGTACGCAATGAGTAGAATCAAGGGTGAGTTATGAGAATGAATACGCACATCGTCCCCTTTGCGATGTCGCAGGAGATGCACAGCGTCAACAGTACGCATTCCTGTCAAAACACATGTTCCATCCCGATCTCTAACCAGATGGCTGAATTCGCCTCTCCGGGTTGTAGCATCGCTGGAGGTGATCGTGGTTCGCTCCATGAGAGGGTCGATTGGGTACATTCTATTCCTCTCGTCATCACTCATGTGATAGTAGAGATCCATGGAGGTGGATGGAAGGTCATCGTTACGTACTATGGCATGGTCTGGCGAGTCCGGCTTGGTTAAAAGAACGCCTTGCGCTCCAACGACGACGGCGGTGGCATATTGAATCCACTTGTAGGGATTTCGTGCAAACTGCATTTCATTGAGCAGATCAACTGGGAAGGTAAGGATGTGGGTCCACGTCCATCCGGGGGATGGAGGGTCATGACGGAACATAGCATGTACTCGGATCTCTGGGCTTTCAGTCATGATGGACCAGCTGTAGTATGAATTAGGGTAGGGCAACGGGGAGGTCGGGTATGGTGTGGGCTACACGGGTACGTGGGCTTGTCTCTGTGTCCTTAAAGTGTCAGGAGTTGGCTAATTGTGGTGGAGGCTTACCTGGAAGTGAGACGAACTGTGCTACACAGGCGGGTGGGATGTTGTTCGGCTCCGTACAGGACAGCTGAGAGGCACTATTGAGAGGTTATATCGATGCGGCTGAATGCGACGAAGAGCGGTACCTTTAAGACGAGCGAGACACGGTACAGATTCAGGCGACGCCGAGTGTGCGAGAGGGGCTATACAAGGTGGACTTGTCTCATGATGGTAGGTGGCTTCCGCCATTGCGGTATATTCCGCGTGCGTAGCTACACTACGAATACCAGATACACTCGTAACGACCACCGGGGGTATCGTTGGCAAGGTTAAGCTGTAGGTCGGTCGTGGCAACATGTTGGAATGAACCAAGTTGGGATTCAGATGATTCTAATTGAGTAAAAGCCCGATACCCATTGACCACACCGATGGCCTGCCCACAGCAGATGGACGCGGTCAGCGGCGAACAGTACCGCTACGCCCTCACCAACTTTGTACGTCGCCAATCCCGACCCATCCAGCGCTGACACCCCCCACCAGCGGATCGCCCACGAAAAAGTCGAAGAACAGCGCCGGTAACTCGAAGAACAGGAAAAACAAGTCGCGCTCCTCCGCGCCCGCATCGCCCTGCTCGAGGGCACCACCGAGCCCTCCGCCCAACACCCGAAACAAGGCGGCACCTCGGTCGACGACTTCTCCCTCAAGGTGCGTTCCCCCTCCTGCCCCACACCCCCGCTCACCCGCGCAGAACACAGCGTCGCAGCTCGAACGCCTCCTCAACCGCTGGGCAGCCGACGTCGTACGCGCCACCCCGCCCTCCGCGCTCTCCACCGTCTACCTCGCCGCCCTCGCCGACATCTCCAGCGCCACCGACGCCACACCCATCCATATCCAAAACATCCTCCGGCACGCACTCTCAGAGGTCATCAGCAGCGAGCTCATCAACGTCCTCACCGTCAGCAACTCGGCAGAGGCCAACACCAAGCTCACGCACATCCACGAGCACCTCTTTGCCCGTGCGTCGCATCCCCTTCGTACCGGGCTGTGCTGACGCTCACCAGGGAACACGGTCGTCGCGGGGGTGTGGCGCCGCCAGACGTTTTCTGCAGCCGTCGACGTGTGCTCACCCGAGCCCGCCGCAAGCATCCTCGACGAGCAGCTCCCGACGCTGCTCGGGTACATTGGCGAGCACGTCCAGGGCGTGTACGCCATCCTCGCATCCGCGCACGCTTTTTCGTGCATGCTGCATGGCTCGCCCGCCGTGGGCGGCGGCGGCGGCGCTGGCGCGTTCTACCACTCATTCGTCCCCGAGATCGGCGGCCCGCTTTATCCACAGCAGATGGAGCCCGTCCGGAGGTGTCTCAAGAGCGAGCGCGGTGGGGCAGACAGAGTTGGCACGACGGTCTTTCCTGGACTCGTCAAGGTGTCGCGCGGGGGCCTGAACAACCAGGATCAACATTCAATGGGCTCGGTCGACTAGTCGAGCACCGGCTGACTTACCCCATGGTCATCGAACGAGGCCCTGGTAGACCAGCCCCTTACCATCCAAGTTCAGTTGAACCACTCTGTCGTCGCTTTAGGCTTTAGATGTGCCCAAGGAGCCGGTAGTCACCCACATTTCATTTTTATGCGCCGCTTCTTGTTTGACCGACAATAACTCGCGTTTTGTTGGTGAGAATTTGGAATGGGAGACAGATGCACATTGCCGTCGTGATTGAGAGGAGGTTTTCTGCAGACTGGGTCGCAAATATCGACGGGTTGAACTTCGATGCTACATAGAGCGCAAATTCAAGCTTCAAGGATGAGTTATTAGTACAAACAGAGGTAAACATTTAAACGTCATGCCATGTCCCCATACTTACTTACAGGTGTCGTCAAAGGTACAACATGCGAGTTTGTTTCCGTCATTACTTACCTTGACGATGCGCTATTGACGGCTTCCTGGACCCTTCACACCCAGTTGTTCCAGATCCCGACTCCTGTCCACTTGAAGCTCAGTTAGTCTGAGAATCTCTTTGGCATTGGCAACTCCACAGATGGGTGCGAGCCAGCAGAGAACCAATACCCTGAGGTACGATTGATCACAGCCGAAATGGGAAACCAAGTGCACAGACCTAGTTCCTAACTGGATTCCACCGTTATGCATTGATGGCCAAGCCTTTGACTTGGACTTTCTCATTGAAATTTCACCAAGCGTGTTCGCTCCTTTTTGGGATAAACAATGCACCCCAATCATTAGGTTGGTAACGAAAAAGAATGTCTCTGATTTGGTGCTCACCGAGTTCCAGGAGGAACACGCTAGTTGTCACTCTTGGTCAACGGTTAAGGTTTAAAGTCGAAAGTGAGACTGGATCGATCTGTACGTACCTCGATGACAATCTCGCCTAAAGCAACCTGCATACTTGTCATAATTCAAATTACAGTTTGAGTCCGTGCTTGCACTGAAGCTGAAGACTGTAGCCATCTTTGTTGGACGTCGAACGTTGGGGTGTCACGGTGTTTGGACTCTAAGAAAGCAGCTGAGGCGCCATAGAAAGCAAATCACTTGTCAGGGATCTCTGACATAATTCACGCCACAGTCAACACGCTACTTGTCGGCCGCGACCATCCTCCGTTCACGGTCTATGGCAAGGTGACTAAAAGGCAATCCACTCGCTATCCTCATCCATTGAATGCAAATCGGGTGGCTTTGGCCTCCGATAACATAAACCGAGAAGAGAGAACTTTAAAGTGAATAAGCAGTATGTAAGAGTCTTAGTCGTCGTATATTCCAGCACTAACTTCAAGGTTTGGCAAAATAACTGACGTCATGACGTGGGGATCATGGCAACGAGCATACTACCAGATCTTAAGTATGATCATCATGACCGTACGTATCAAATGCCAAGATTCTGTTATCTTACTAAGATGACAGTCCGCTTGGTGATCTTTGTGATACGCCCACAAGGGTGTGCTGGCAGACTTTTAGACGATACGTTGGACTGCGGAATAAAAATATCACTGCCTACACGGACTTTTTTCGATGGCGAATGAGACATGGGTAGATTGGGGCCATCAAACCATCAAAGGCTAGCGTGTGCCATAGTACTTACCGTCGGCCAAACGAAGACAAAAAAGTATACGATTCTCAACAAACAGGTACGCTTGATCAAGTTTCGTACCATATCATCTCTTTGGTTTCCACTGCACACGTCCTTCGTCGCAGGGCTATCTACAGCGTGATGGATTGGTCAAGTATGTCACCCCACGGAAACTACCATTTGTGGACATGAAGTTCAACCTCGGGCTATGATATGGTGGGGCTAGCAATCCCCCGTATGTTTAAATCAACAGAGTCCTATAAGTGGCTCCTCACCAGGGTCATCATATCGGTTATTACTTTTTGCTAACGATCAATCAGATTCAATTGATCTTGAGAGCGGACAGTACGTCCGCAAAGCAGTGGTCGGGCTATGCCATGTGGCGGCACGGTACCGAGCAAAGTTTAGCATGGCATTATCAAGACTGTTCATTCAATTGACTGGAGGTGAATGAATTACTGGATAAAGCGAGTTTAGAGCTCGAATTTTCTGCCAAAAAGTATCTTGAGGGTCTAAAGTCCAGCGTAGTCTAAACTTTGCTAAGACCGCCGTCGTAATCATCTTTACCTCATATTCCGGCGGCCTAGGATCACCGGACCGTCCAACCTGAACTTGCTCGCATCAAGTGCATCAATATTGGTGAGCAAGACGTCGCACGTCACACGTAGAGGCACGCACCCGACCTTCCCAGTCCCGACGGCGTCTGGCCATGGGTGAACGTCTCATCCGTTTCGTTCCTTGGCACAGTTACACGTCACGCACATTTTGACAGGGTTAGCATGCCACCACCCCGAAACTTTTGGGTTTTATTGAGCATGAGGCAAAGATCGCCAAGATGAAAAAAGCACGTTCGTCCGAATTGCATGGTGAGCCGAACACGAGGATCGTAGCTTGAAAAAAAAAACAGGGTTCAAAACAACTCGTGGCCACTCAAACTGCCTGGAATCATCGCACCAATTCTTCAAGTACACGGGGTTGGCTGAGTATTGTTGCGCAACACTTTGGTTATCTTTTCGTATGATCAAATAGAACGATGGTCATGATCGCACAAACCCCCACAGATTGATACGATCAGATCATTCGAGACCCCAGAATGAACGACAACCCGACTAGACCATATGGAGACAGCGTATCTGATGGGATGTGCCAAATCGGATCATTCGGATCAACGAGGCGCGCTTACGACCATCGGCCTCGTGGCGCGCCTCATGGCCGACGGCACATTCTCCTCCCGACGATGTCGGACTCAGAATACTCTTGCACTTGACACTGTGTGTACGCTGTCCCCGCGTTCCTGTGACTTCTCCCGCTTATCTCGCTCATACAAGGTAAAAATTGCAGGGCGTCGTGTCATTTTAGCAGAGAAAAGGCGAGAAACTATTTGTACAAATTAAGTAACGCTCGCAATATGTCCTACTTTGTGATGTTATCCCGATGGTCTGTATGTATACAACAGTGTAAGGTTTTGCATAGTAGATCATGATTGTGGGGAGTACACCTGTCCAGCAGTCAAGGTAATGGTACAACAACATTAGGATGGAGCAAAACAGGTTCCGGCACCATGGAAGAAGCGCCAGTATCCTGGTAACAAATGTGCAAGAGAAAACCACAACTGTAAACCATGTCAGAACGTCGGCACGAAAACAAAAGTCGCGGAGGGACTTACACTATAGAGATGACACGATCTTTGATCCACTTGGGCGCCTTGGAGCAACATGAAGCGTATGCCCACCATTCCAGCAAATGCGACAAACACCGCACTGCATATCACGTCCACCTCCCATAGACACGTGAGGCAGACGGACCACAGCGGGAGTCCGACCATGACCGATATGCGCGCCAGAACGGGGAACACGATGGGGAGCGTTTTTCTTCCAATCATGCGATCGCCTTCTGCGTCCTTGAAGTCTTGGCAATGGAGTGTCGTGGCGAATATCACCATACTCATCACCACGGCAATCAGCGCGACCGGCTCTATTGCGGACCTATTGCATCCTACGCTCCCATCGTAAATGAATGGTAATAAGAACAGCGCGTAGAGACTTACCAGCAGTGAGAGTTCCACCTAGCTCGAACAAAGAGTAGCCTACTGCAGTCACAATGTTCTTGGAGAGCCAATGTTCATGGCCGGACAGTTCGTTGTACCAGATGAACAACGATGCGAGCACGACGCTGACGGTGAAAAGATGGGTGCTGTACAAGGCAGAAAGCCACAGGCAAGCGGGGGTCAAGAGCCAACGTAAAATTGTAGCGTCCCGGACGCTGATGAGGCCAGCTGGAATCGGACGAAAGGCCTTATTCCTCTCGTCCTCTTCCGGGTCGACCAATTGGTTCGCGACGTTGAATTGTAGGAGATGCAACCAGATCCAAAATATTACACTGGGAAGACGTTTGAAGTCGCAAAGGGGCGAAGCAGCTACAGCGAACAATGTCTGGAGCACATCGTCAACATACGCGACGCGAGCATATCGAGGAGGATGCTTACTACAGGGATGACGGTCGTGATGATGTCGGATTTCGTATACCGGTATAGAACACGAACAGCATGCTCAATGCTTCGCCAGTATACGAATCCCATCATGTCGAGGTCGTGAAATCGTGGAGGAGGGGCCCTTACGAAAACCAAGGACCGAACCCAAGGACATTATATAGATACGGTGTCTGTCATGGTTCCTAAATCTGGCTCAAGCGATCGAAGTCCTTGAAAGGAAAGGTGTGAGTATATCACAGCCGAAAGTGTGCGTTGCGTTGTTCGCGAATACATATGTAAACAGTTTGTGGACATGACATACATGTTTGGTTCCTCACGATAAACCGACATCAGGAATAGTCGCGGTGTTATCGCACCACCGATTCTCCTTGTACAAAGGTTGCGGCATGAGATTGATGCTCCCTGAGACTTAGGACCCACAACTACGAAATGGTTGTATTGAGGAATCGACTAGTTCCGTTTGTTACACGTCTGAGGTGGCTGCTGGATCAATCGATCATGCATCATGCATCATGGTCGGAGTCCGGCTCAGATGCGACAAACGATATCCTTTTACTACCAATATAGACTAAGATCCAACCACACTATGTTTCCAGGATTTCTCGCGCGAGTTGAAATCTCTTTCCCATTCTCAGCGGCCCACGTCTTGCACTTCATGTGAACAGTGATACTCTTGGTTCTGCAGATGAGATCAGCAGAAACACTACACGTCCCTGTTTCAGGTGTCTACCAAAATTTCCGTCAGAATCCGGATCAGAGAGCGATGTCAAGTCATTGTGGCCCACCAAGTTCCCGTAGACAGTCTATTTGTGTCTGGATATCGCACAGCTGCGCAACTAGTGCCGCGTGTCGCTTTTCCAGCAAAGAGAAGGCCTCGTCATTATCACCGCCCTCATCCCGATACTCATCGGATCGAATCACCTCAGACAACGACAACGATGGTAGACTTAGAAACCGGCTAGAGTGAGAGGCGATGGTTACCGTCGGCGTTGTGCTTCTGCGGCTCAGCATCGACAAAGCTGAACCAGGGCGTGGGCTTGGGCTTGGGCTGGGAGGCCCCTCCGATCCTGATTCCGTTGCCTCGGACTCCGACGCAGCACGGACAGGTGGGAAGTCAGTAGACGCCCTGCTCGCGTTCGTTACGGTAGGCGGTGGTCCAAACCTGAGCTCCTTCTTGATCGCCATCGTTCGGGTGATGGAACCAAGGATTCGAGGCTTCCTTCCGCTCGCAAGCACCTTTTTTCGAGCGCTCATTCCAATGCAATCCACAAGCTGTCTCATCGCCTCACGGTCGGATACCGCGCGACGCATGGGCGTGCGACCAGTGGTGTTCGTCCGTGTGACTGTATGATAGCCAGCCGCATTTTGCGCACGAATGGGTGTTGCAAAGGCGCCCGGGTGGCCAGATGACACCTCACTCCACCCGTGGGCCGGGAACGACTTAGGCTGCACAGGAAGTAGAGGCCGAGGGGTTTTCACGACGTCTGGCGCTCTCCGACCGCCATCCGACGGTGGGAATGCATCTCTGGGTGGTCCCCAAGAAAAACCAATGAAGGAAGCCTCAGCTGGAGGAGATCCAGATCCAGAAGTCGGGCGAGGAGCTGAGCGTAGTATGGATAAGCCTGGAGACGCGCTCAGGGTAGACTGAAACAACGCAGAAAAATGGAAGGGACGTGAAACACTTTCATCTTGGGAATCCGACGGCGAACGACATAAATCGACGGCAGATGTTGGGTATGTAAAGCATGGCACGTGAAGCTCCGTCGGAGCGTCATCTAGAAACTTGCCGTTACTAAAGGGACTGAGTATTGAATGGACATGTATTACCGGCTCCAACGCTTGCCCAGTGTATGTACTTGAAGAATGCATGCTCGGTGATTTCCAAAACGTTACGACGACCAAGCCGATGTTCACGGGAAATCAGAAGCCTTGGAAGTGTAAGACCACCCACCGGGGTACATAGAAGAGATGCTTACCGTTGCAACAGATCTTGGCAGGGTTCCGAAACAGGGACGGACTTGCTGAATCGCAGGCTGGTCTAGTAGTGTATGAGTCCATAACGATAGCAATGATCAGCAAGGGGCAGACCTTGTGGTTCATAATTTTAAGGTACGTTGTTCCAATATCGTTAGCAAAGAACGGGGTAACGCCGTATATTAACTCGTAAAGCATGACTCCAAGGCTCCACCAATCTGTTTCCAAACCACATGTGCTAGCGGACTGCCCTACGCCAGGAGAGGCTGAAGACTCATTGGAGAGCTCGAGCACAAGTAGAGCGTCCTCGTGTGCTTGCAGAATTTCTGGAGAAATATAATCACAGGTACCGCAAGGGACCAATGAATGACGTTGTGGAATGTTCTGGCTCCCATCCGGTTCGGGGGGAGACAGGGGTGCTGCAGAACCAAAGTCGATCAGACGTAGATGAAAACTTGAAGTCAGGACAAAGTTATGGGGTTTAATATCGCTGCGTTGTGGTTCGAGTAGTATCCATGTTGTTTGAATGAAGGCATACCGATGTGCAAAACCTTGAGAGTGACACCAATGAATTGCGCATACAGCTTGGGGAGCCCACCATTCCAAATCAGCTTCCAAGACTCTGCCACCATGAGGACTAGATTCAAGCACGTCCCATAACGTGCCGCCCTCTGCGTAATCCATGACGAGGTTTAGGTGTGTGGAGGTCTGGAACGCACACAAAAGATGGGGTGCCCATCTGGTGCGCCTGGCAAGAATTAAGACATCGCGTTCGATCTGCGGGGAGCATTGCTGTTCGAGCTTGGGTCAATTGTAGTAAAAGCGGCTGCTGAGATAAACTACCTCACGACATCTGAGAGCGAATGCTCTTTCGATTGACTTGCGAACATAGACACGTCCATCAAGAACACAGTTGACGACGTCAATCTAGGGCCTGGGCTGAGTGAAGAAAACGCGAGCGCCAATGACGAGACAGACGACACCGAATTGGCCGCGATCTAGCGTGCCGAGTACGACGAGATCTTTGTCGGTAAAACGTAGTGAATCGATTTTGATAGTTTTTGCTACATTCAATAAATTAATTGGAAAAGACGACCATTAGAAAAAGGACGTGCAGGTTTTTCCGATTGCATTCTGACCGTGCAGAAGACGGTCGAGGGCGATACCCTCGTCGTCGTCATCGCGAGGGTGTAGCAGTGAGCTGAGAAGGTCTTTTCGTTCCGCCCACGACAAAGACATCATGCATCACTGACGACTCTCGTTTGGTGTTGTTTATCTGGGGGCTGCTGTCATTCAACTTGACTTTGCATCAAAGTCAATGGACAATGATATCCAACTAGCAGGCCATTGACAATAATGATCTACTGACTACTTCTCTCTAAGTCCGGCGCTCGCTACCACGAGATGACCAAGCCGTCAGTGGTCATTCTGAAACATGACGGGAATGTCCACTCAACTTCTCGTGATTAATTACTTTCCTGCTTAACAATCCCATCGAGGGTCGTGCATGCGTGGAACTGAAGACTACCGTTAACATGGTGTGGCGCAGTCCTCGCGTAACTGGCACGCTGATTTTGTGTGACTTATCCTCTCCATCGGAAGCCTTCCTCCCGTTGATCTGGTCACAAAACTTGCTGTCTCTCGCACCGATCACTCATGAATGTCAAGGCAAGGAGCCCCTGCATGAGAGCTGGGATTGAACTGACCACTACGGGTTGACCTGACACGTGTATCCGCCACCGGCTCCCGGATCCAAGTAGAACGCATACATCCCTTGTTTGACAAGGTAGGCCCCTCTCAGAGGTTCCATTACGGTGTGCATTTTGGATCCGGGTTCCGTGTTCGTACTTGGTTAGACCTTGCGGTGACCACCAGGCGGCGAGATCTATGCCGCCGGCAACATTGATTGAGGCCTGTTCACAGACGAATAGATCTAAAACTCCAGACAGGGAACCCCGCTCTGTCCGTTATCACTAGCAAACTCCTTGCGGCGACCGCCGCCGGCAATCTTGATTGAATATCTAGGCCCGTTCACAGACATCGATCTACTAAAACCTCCAGGCAGGGATGTTCGTTATCACTGGCAAACTCAAAGTTTTGGGGTGATTGATCCATCCGAAGGCATCTATACCGTTTCCTCGGTTCCACCAAGGCTTATCCATGCTCCACAAAGGCACACCAGGAGACGCCGTGACTTCGAGCGTGCCGCATCGCCGAGCAGGATTATGTATTTTGAATTACGAAAGGAACATACCCACCTCATGTGAGGGAAAAAGGGCTGTCGGCGGGCCTGACTGACCTAACTGAGCCGACAGTACGGGAGCCCGACAAGATCAAGTTACACGCTCGACAAATTTCAAATTGGAGATGCAGTGCTCATGGGATAACTGAGAGAACCGTTGATCATGATAGTAACCGATGTCCGCATTATGCAGGTGAGTAGTAGTCCCACTGCCACTCGGCCACCTATCTTTCCAACTGTCATTCACCCAGTCCTTGGATGCAAAACCACTGAGAACACAAGCATATATGCGCTTCGGAGTATGTTCCTCAACGAAGTGGGCTGAACAGTTCACGATCGGGGTCCAATGGTCTGGTTTGAGCCTCGGCCAAAATTTGCTTTGCACGCAGTTAGCCAATGTCGTTTTCTACTTGGAGATACTCGGTCTCCCCTAGCCAGATTCTCGTTCTCAGAGGACAGCCGTTCTGACCTCATGAAGGCAATACTGGAAAACTCAAATGGAACATACCAACTATATTTGGGCCGGAGAGCGTGCGCGTCATATTGTAAGTGATATTGTTCTGATCGAGGCAGGAAAACTGAGAGAAAACTCATGTTGAAGATTCAGTCTGCAGGATACTAAAAAGGTGTAAGGCTGGATGTTCAAGTATCTTTTGGTTTGTGTCCCATCTGGCGCTCATCAGATTTGGTTGCAACGATTCTCGAAGATCTACTGGCAAAGGCACCCAACGGACGTGATTTGACTTCAGATAGGATATCACGATAATGTATGCGCGCCAAGCCATGTGAAGATGTTCATATAGAGGAGCCCCAAGATGCCGCACACGCGGTTGGATCTATGACATCGGCGATTGACGGGGAAAGAGATATTAAAGGTATGTGGTGTGTTATACTACACAACTAAATATCTCGGTCGAGATCGTGCCTCGGGTACTTTTTTCTCTTCTGTTCCTTGAACGTTCCTTGTGACTGAACTGTGCGCTCTGGATACTCAGTCGATGTTATCCATCAATACGAACAAGGTCTGTATGTTAATGTTCTTCGAATGTCGTTGGTTGACGACCACTTACTTGTTGTTCATG
Source organism: Xerocomus brunneocitrinus (assembly GCA_038093375.1). Lineage (NCBI taxonomy): Eukaryota > Fungi > Basidiomycota > Agaricomycetes > Boletales > Boletaceae > Xerocomus > Xerocomus brunneocitrinus. The sequence goes on from JBBPSB010000487.1 coordinate 13,660, forward strand.
GATCAACGAGTAAACCATCCTTAGGCTCGTACGATGATTGACTTGCTTATGTTCATTCAGGCCACGACCTTCCGTCATGTTGATAGGCTTTAAAGATGCGATCGGGGAGGCAGTGAGAATCCAATAAGTGACGATGTGCGGGTACTTACATTACACCGCTGATATAGAAGTGTTTCCCAGCAAAGACGCTCATATCCTCCGCGAGGCTAGTGATGTTGCATTGAACTTTACAGGCACCTCCGGTAATGCTCAGAGCAGTTCACGAGACACGGCTGCTGATGGTGCCATGGCCAGCGAATCACAGCCTGGTTTTGGTATGATCTTTCTGATGGTCATCCAAGGTACAAGTCTGAACGTTAGGTCCTTCGTCTCTCTGTTTCCCCCTGCACAATTTGAGCGCTGGCTGAAATATCATGGTCAGGGGCCGAGGTTAACCCAGATTGTCGTTGGCTTCTTACAGTGTTATGCATTCAGAACAGGCTACCCTAATCTTCCAAACAATCTCCCGTCACGGGTTCACCCAGAACTTGACGACCTCGTTGTGCTGTCTGACCTCCAGAACTGACCATGCATGAATGTGTATGTCTCAAAAAAAAGTCAGTACCGCACCGACGAAGAACAAGAGAAAACGGATACGCATATGACCCGAGCCCACGTCCAATACGCGGCGTGTGGTCCCAACAGCCACCACGTCTCCGTTCAAGTTCATGTCTAACCTGACGACGCTCCTGTGTCTCCCTTCATCGAGGCATCATCTGCAAGGTGGACGAGTCTCGTCGGTATCTCCGCCATCGTTCGTTGCGTTACTATTCCCTGCATGACGCACCAGACCAAGCGACTCAGCCTGTTCCTGAACCCCATTGAGCGAACATCACGAGAAACTGGGAGATGGCTCACCGCGTCCGGTGTCTCGTCCAGCCTCCAAGTCCATTTGGGTCCGAAATGGCACTAAACATGGCATCGCAGAATGCCTCGCTGATTGCCCTGATACGCCTGCGACACTGTTGCACGATAAATCCCACAGCATTCTAGACGAACCGGTGTCTTACATGTCGAAATCGTTTTCGGGGGGCGGCAAACGGGCGCAATCATAGCAACAAACGGGGGATACTATAAGGCTCAAATGTAGGTCGATCGAGCCGCGTAACACTCGGATGAACGCAGTACTCGATTGACCAATTGATGTAAATGTACCAGATAGCAGCTTTGTTACTATCGGAGACACAACTTGAAAGGCTCACGTCCACTCATTCTCCTTGTTAAGTCCCAAGGATTACGAAGTTAAGGGGGAATTCGCCCTCGAGCCCCTCCTGCTTACCCTCCCCAAACCATATTTGTTCATCCCCTTCGAACAACCTCGCTGTCTCGGCTCCAATCTGAAGCTTGTAGGTACCAGATAGTTGTAGTGCGAACGGGTATTTGCTCTCGAATTCACCAGTGCCTTTCTGTGTAGATTTACCTCCTCCAATGCTAACTATCGCCAGATGTTGTTCCTGAGAACCACCAGGGTATTCAATGCGAACTGTACGCGATGGAGGAGGCTCGAAATTGGCACTGATTTTGTCACCATCACCAGAAACTATGAGCTTCTGTGACAACTGCATGGTAAGACTCGTGATTTTTGGATCTTCTATGAGGCGATCGAACGACATGTCAGAGACGAACTGTGTGCATGACAACCTGAGAAATGTGCTTACCAGGCATGCTAGCAGGCGAGAATAAAGATTGTATCAAAGAGCCTAAGCCGAACACGGGTCAGTGGGGGGAGGAGGGACGGCGATATCCTACCTATGAGATCGTTCGATAGACTGGAGAGAGTCGATCGATAGGCTGGGAATGGATTTTAATGGGCCTTGTCATGGTCTCTTATCCTAATCTGTATCTTGGGCGGTGATGCAGGTCATCGATCATCGATGTATCCACAATATTCACAGGCTAGCAGCGTTGATTTAATGAATGGTGGTGGTGGCAAGTTTAGCAAGAGAGGAAGGCGTGGCATTACATGAGAGCTGGTTAAATAATAAATTATCCGCTATGTGGCAGTAATGATAGGTAACCCGACTCCACCCAGACAGGACGATACGTGTAGATTGCGAAGAGTAAGCATGCATGTCCCGTTGTCAATGCGACGTTCGTGGAGATCAAATGCACGATGGATGGACTTAAAAAGCAAACACACGCTGGCCCTCGTTCGACCATGTGCTCTGGAGCATCCCTGCAGCGTCATCGAGCCGCACAACAGACTCATCTGCTTCTATGGCCATGCTGCATGAGCGGAACAGAATGTCGGATGCACCCTTAGGCCTTGGCATCCAGCCAAATCTTGCCGCTCTTTTCCTTGATCTCGCCTCCGACGACGCCGTTGATCTCCATGAGTGAAAGCATACCACTTGTTCATGGAGTTGAAAGTGATCCAAAACAGACGTCTCAAGTTGTCCAGAAGGAAGGTGCTGTCGATGTTCAGGCTGGGAACCGAGAGTGCCTCGGAGAAGCGGAGGATCGCCGTGTCGGTGGGGTTACCTTTGATGGCGCGCTCGGCGATGGGAGGTGCGTATATATAGCAGAATTGAGCGGTTGTGTGGCTCGACCTAGTCTGGTGACCAGACTAGCAATATGACAGCATGGAATGTGTGTTTTTCCAGTAAAATTTTCAGAGCATAGCTTATTTGGTCAATTGGTCTCTTGTCCTCACGACGACGATGGCGATGTGGCAGCCCCAAGTTCCAACACGAACATGAACACGAACCCTCGTGTACATTCACCTCTCCCCCGCCCTACTCTCGCTCTTGCGCTTCCTGCACACCCGTTCAAATCCCCATCGTACCCCGACTCGTTCGTACCCACCAGTTCACCTGTTCATCGCCACACCCGTTCTTGTTCGGAAGTACAACAAGCGCACCTCCCAGTACTGATTTCGCACCTACTCGACTTTAGCTGTATCCACAAACGCCCCTCACACGACCGCATGTCCGCCCGTCTTTGCTTCCGTGTCACCTCGACTTCAACGATGCACCCTCAAGTCCATTTGGGTCCGAAATGACACTAATCGCAGAATACCTCGCTAATCACCCCGATACGCCACGATTGCACGATAAATCCCACAGCATTCTAGACGAACCGGTGTCCTACATGTCGAAATCGTTTTCGCAATCATAGAAACAAACGGGAGATACTATAAGGCTCAAAACTCGGTCGAGCAGCATAACACTCGGATGAACGCAGTACTCAATTGACCGATTGATGTAAATGTATCAGATAGCGGCTTTGTTACTACCGGAGACATAACAAGCGCCCTCACCCACCCATTCTCCTTGCGGATCCGTGTACGTGGTTTGGAAGCTAAGAAAGAATTCGCCTTCGAGCCCCTCCTGCTTACCCTCCCCAAACCATATTTGTTCATCCCCTTCGAACAACCTCGCTGTCTTGGCTCCAATCTGAAGCTTGTAGGTACCGGATAGTTGTAGTGCGAACGGGTATTTGCTCTCGAATTCACCAGAGCCTTTCTGGGTAGATTCACCTTTTCCAGCGCAATCTATCCTAAACCCCCG